>JAVANC010000024.1:35147001-35179014 GCA_033319125.1 Parnassius glacialis | reverse complement strand
CTGTAAAGACACGAGTTCAGTAATTAAGATACGCAAACGTGTTGTAGGAGAGGGGGGGGGGGGGACATAATGACTTCACTTTTTCTTAAAACTTACTTGATATCGCTCTCAACCTACTTTGTGTACCGCGGGCTACGAAAATCGATTCTTTAGAAGTAGAAAGAGGAAGCCCCGGGTTTGAATCCCGCACGGAATACGTATTTGTATGGCCTGCAGTAATTGTTGTGGGTCTAGATGTACGTTTTTGTGCAATTTATGAATGGAAACTGCTAACATGTTACAGGAAAAAATTCAAGCGGGGGGTTTGTTTGGAGTTATTTTAAAGGCCTTACCTTTAAAATAACTCCAATACTAAAAGTAAAAGCGTACATAATATGTTCTACTGATGGGCGCAAGCCTACTCTCGTTTTTGAGGGTTATGGATTAATTAGTCCACCAAACTGTTCCAGTCAAACTTTACCAGAACATTGTCAAACATTAGCATGAGTGACGTCCTCACAATGTTTTCCTTAGCTGCCAAACGCGAATCGGCACTTAAAATAGAAATTTACAATTTTTTAGTTAAGTGCCAGGAGAAATTAATCCGGAATGTTAACGATCTGTGAAATTTACAGCGACCGATTAGCCCCTGGGATGTCACGGCTTAATATGGTACTTATACTAATTGTATGTGTAAATATAAATGAATATATGTAACGGATAGTTTTGAAAGCGCAAAGGATGGGACTGAAATAATGTTTTGTTGTTTGTTTTGTTGTGGTGTAATGCCATAATACAGTAAGAGTAGCGAAGGAGCACGCAGTCCACCTAAAGATAAGTAGATACTGTAGCCCATAGACACGTATACTTATCATCCTTCATCATCATCATCATTACAGCCTTTCATAAGTCCACTGCTGAACATAGGCCTCCCCAAGGAATGCCATAAAGCACGGTCCTGAGCCATCTGCATCCATCAAATTCCTGCATGTCTTACCAGGTAGTCACTCCATCTAGTGGGAGAGTCGCCCTACACTTCGCCTACCGGTACGAGGCTGCCACTTGAGAACCTTTCTTCCTATCGGTTGTTGGTTCTTCGAGCTATATGGCCGGCCCACTGCCACTTCAGCTTACTAATCCGTTAGGATATGTCGGTTACTCTGGTTCTACTGCCGATATTCTCATTTCTAAGTTCATCACGCAGAGACACACCCAGCATAGCCCTTCCCATAGGTCGCTGAGCGACCTTGAGCTTCCTCATACGGCCAGCAGTAAAGGACCACGTCTCAGATCCGTAAGTCATCACTGGCAACACGCACTGGTTGTACAATTTCGTTTTAAGGTTTTGAGGTACTCGAGAAGATGTGTCGTAGTTTAACGAACGCTGCCCAGCTGAGTTGAATCCGTCAATTGACCTCTTGATCGAAGTTAGACTTACCTAGTCGGACTATTTGTTCCAGGTAAACATACTCGTCAACAACTTAGAGCTTAGTGCTCCTAACATCTACCGGCATAGGTGTGCCATGGACGGTAAACATGATTTTTGTTTTGTCCATGTACATCTTAAAACCTATCTGTTGGGATACACTACTGAGGTCATTTAGCATAGTGCTTAGGTCCTCCAGCGATTCTGCCATAAGGACTATATCGTTGGCAAATCGAAGGTGAGTGATGTGATCGCCATTGATGTTACTACCGTATCCTTTTCAGTCCAGTAGCTTGAAAACGCCTTTCAATGTACCGGTGAAGAGTTTCGAGGATATAACATCACCCTGTCTTACACCTGTGTTACGAACGATGCTGCCACACTCGTTTTTCAGCTTTGACAGTTGGCTCTTTCTGGAAGACAGATCTCTGGAAAAGACTTTGGAGCCTTGGTTCTACTCGATCGCTTCTTCAATACAAGCTGTATTGAAGTAGCGTACGTCCCGCCGTATACATTTGAAGATCTGTCTGTTTAGTTGCCTATATACTGTCAAATCTTTTGAAGACTGTAGCTTTATCTCTCATCTAACAGCTATGAGATAAGAGTGTGATCGGAGAGTTTTTGTGTTCTTCTGCGGAGGGTCTTACAGAACTTAGCTCCGACTGCATAGACAGTTTCCACCAGCTTGTCATTCATACTGTCCACTTTATTGCAGTCTTCTAGGCACTGAAAACGGTTTTGTAAATTGAGCTGATAGGTTTCGGGACTTTGGAATAGAGCACGAGTGCGACGGACTACTGATTTAATTAGACCAGTCCTTTGCAAGTTAACGTTTAGGTTCAGTGTACCTCTAACTATTCAGTGATCGCTACCAGTTTTTACCCTCGCGATCACGGAGACATCACTGAACAGTTGTCGTCTGGTCGTCATAATAAAGTCAATTTCATTATTCATCGACCCGTCGGGGCTCGACCAGGTCCACTCCCTGTAGGTCCGCTTCTGGAAGTAAGAGTTCATCATAAAAAGTCCCTCTTTCTTCATGAAGGTCGGCCAGCTGCTGGCCCTTTGGGTTCCGTTGCCCTATTTCGAATTTTCCTACCTTCAGCTCACCTTTCTTTCTTGTGCCTAGTTTTGCATTGAAGTCTCCCATTAACAACGTATAGCGGGTTTTGGAGGAATGAATGGTTCTAGAAATATCCTCATACATTTCCTCTAACTTCTTATCGGGATTTGCTGTGGTTGGTGGGTAAAACTGTATGATCTTCAGCGAATACCGTTTGTTGATTCTGAATATAAGGTACGCAACCCTCGTCGATAAACTCTTAGTCTTTACAACGTTGTTAACTGGAGACTTTTGGACGATAAAACTGACATCTCCTTGGGACAGATGGTCACCCTCCCGGTGATAGAGCAAGTTGCCGGATTCGTGGATTACCGTGTCCTCTCTCGGACCTCGGATAATCCTATAATATGCCAGCATATCTTCTCTATTTCTTCGTCCAGCTCCACGATCTTCTCGTCAGTACTCAGAGTGCGTGCGTTATATGTAAACAGGTCGAGTCTTCTAAGGTGAAAATCGAACCTCCACCGAAAATTGTTAGTACCCCCTACCCCGCCGTTACCTGGGGGCCGTCTCTTTGTTACTCTCATCATGGGGTGTATTTGCGTAGTTAACACCCATGGCGAGCGAGTTGGCAACCGCAACTTTTTTATTGTAATTTTGCTGTTATCAGGACGATGCTGCTGCTCATCTCCTGCCTGTTTCCCACTGTCGCGTCTTACGACACCCACGGGAAGATATTGGGTAGCGGATATTCTTAACCGCCACTACACGGCAATTTAATCATTCTATGAGAACTAATGTTTAAATATTGTCACTTTCGAGGACTAACATGGGATCCTTTTTTAGGAAAAAATGGTATTATGTTATTAACACTTACATTACCAACCAGAGCAATATTATGCTGATATTTTATACTGGTACTCTGTGAGAGCATGTTCTTTACCGGTTGATTCGACCAGCTGTAACGTGGTTTTACCACGAATAATTTTTTTGCATATCATACATAATTAAATATTATGATGATCTATGTAAAAATAATATATTTTTATCATCATAATAACACTTATACACTTAATACACATGGTAGACACATGGCAGCTATATTAGTAGAAATATTGTATCACGAATGGGTCAGCTCGACCGGGGAAGGACCACGCTCTCACAGAATACCAGCTTAAAATAGGATCTTAACACTGCTGTGTTTCGTATGGTGAGTGTAGAGAACCGTAGACTCTTTTTACTAGAAAAGAGGCATTCCATCTTAGTCCTCACGAGTGACAACGTATCAGAATTTTGATTCGCAAACGAGGATAAATGTAGATATCTATAGGCCACAGGAACCACTTACCATCAGGTGGACTGCGTGCTCGCTTGTCACTCGATCCTATAAAAAAAACAGAGAGAGATCATCAGATGTTTTGAGACTGCGATTGTCTCTATTAATAAATACCTCTTACCAGCTTGTCTGTTTTTTCTAATAAAGATAACCATATACTGCGTACGCCAATACTAGTTTTCAGTTTGACTCAGCTTTCAGAGCTAGTGTATGTTCGGCCCAATTGAAGCTCACTGATCCTAAATATTATGTCGTATACTTTATTTCTACTACAGCCAACATATTATTAACAGTGGTAGAGCCACGCGGCAGCTTTTGCTGTCGCACGGATGGGCCGGCTCGAACCGGGTTGGTACCACGACCTCACAGAATACCAGCGTGAAGTAGAGGTTTACCTCTGCGTTTCGCTTGGTGAGTGCAGGTGGCCGGAGGCCCTTTTTACTGGAAATGAGGCATTCCATCTTAGTCCTCACGGGTGACAACGCATCTACATTTTGATTTGTAATAGAGGATAGATTTTAGATGTCTATGGGCCGCAGCAACCACTTAACATCAGGTGGACTGTGTGCTCGTTTGTCACCCTTATCCTATAAAAAAAATATTTATTATTTTGTAAATGGCAAAATATTTGCTTGGGATAATTTAAATATATTATCACGCGCCCACTATCGATTAAAAGAACAAAATAATTAAAATAGTAGCTACAATTTACTACTTATAAAATATCTATTCTTTTCTTTCTATATTCTTCATTTTCATTTAAACTGAATAATGTGTTAATTAATTTGGATATAAACTTAATTTGTTTGTGTTTTAATTAAACGAATGAATAAAACTTACTGCAGTTATTTATACTGCAAAGTGTTATCTTTAAATTGTTAGCGACTGCTTTCGTCTCGGCTTACAATGCAAATATTTGTAAGTGCAATACTAAAAGGAGAGTTGAAAACAATCTAAATTTCTCTTATATATGCAGATGATTAGCAAATTTCAACTAGATTAGTATTAAGTTTCCCTCTTATAAAATATTCTGTTTCTTGTTAAAACTTTTGGTTGAATTTAGTTGTAATCTTCAAAATAAACATATTTTATATTGCGTCTAACGTTAATTGCAAAAGTTCTTTTCTTTTCTATATTATTCTATATTATAAATGTGCCGATTAGTTTAAAGGTCGTGAATTCAAAACGTGGTGATTTTGTACTTACTTACTGTGTTTCTCCACTCCTAACAAAAGCATTTTAAAATTAACTGCAGTGACTTACAACACTATTAATAAATATAGTGTTATTAGTTCTGCTAGGATTTTTTAAAGAAAATAATGTAGTATAGTGTGACCCTGAGTGACCTAAGTGCTGTGATCGAGTAGTGGCGGTATGTCCTTACCCCAAATCGACATAAGAAGCGACAGATGGAAACCTATCCATGGACAGCAGTCTTCTTAATAACAACTAAAAAATAAAAACTGCGGTAGCCAACCCACCTGCCAAGCGTGGCATGTATGGCGAATATTGCCCCTGTGAGGTAATCTATGGGAAAGGCCTATGTTCAGCAGTGGAAAAGCTGTGACGGTAACGGAGCGACAAAGCACCTTAGCAAGATATTCCTAAAAAGGGGAAAATTTAATTTGTTTTAATTTAAATTGAAATATCTGAAAAACTTAAGACTAAAAACTTTTGTAAGAAGAAATAAACTATTATACTATATCAAATATATATATCTACACAAGATTTCATATTGTGAAATTATTGTTCTTTTTAGGGTTCCGTAGCCAAATGGCAAAAAACGGAACCCTTATAGATTCCTCATGCCTGTCTGTCTGTCCGTATATCACAGCCATTTTTTCAGAAACTATAAGAACTATGCTGTTGAAATTTGGTAAATACGAGTAGATGTATTCTGTGAATCGCATTAAGATTTTCACACAAAAATAGAAAAAAAAATATTTTGACGGTTCCCCATCTTAGAACTGAAACTCAAAAAAATTTTTTCATCAAACTATCTATGCATAGGTCTTTAAAAATTATATTGAGGTTTCTTATAACACTTTTTTTCTAAACTGAATAGTTTTGCGCGAGAGACACTTCCAAAGTGGTAAAATGTGTGTGCCCCCCCCCCCTGTAACTTCTAAAATAAGAGAATGATAAAACTAAAAAAATATATGCTGTACATTACCATGTAAACTTCCACCGAAAATTGGTTTGCACGAGATCTAGGAAGTAGTTTTTTTTAATACGTCATAAATCGTAAATTATGTTACTTGCTGCTACGAAACCCTTCATGGGCGAGTCCGACTCGCACTTGGCCGCTTTTATTATTTCCTTGAACACGGCTTTTACTTTTATTGAAGTTATTTTTAGCTATTTGTGTGGACTGAGGAAGATGGTTTATGATGATGATGATGACAATGAAGGAATTCCACATTCTGAATGTCATTTAAGTATACATTAAAAACTTTATTATTAGATTAAAGAAGGAGAAGATAATTATTTAGTCAAATATCGTACCATTTTTAGTCAATATTTGGTGGATGAATACGCCAATATAGAAACAAAGAGATTTAATTATATCTATAATAAATTTTTAACAGTGGTAGGGCCACGCTGCAGCTTTTGCTGTTGCACGGATGGGCCGGCTCGAACCGACACCGTCGATACCACAACCTCACATAATACCAGCGTGAAGTAGATGTTTACCTCTGCGTTTCGCTTGGTGAGTGCAGGTGGCCGGAGGCCCTTTTTACTGGAAATGAGGCGTTCCATCTTAGTCCTCACGGGTGACAACGCATCTGCATTTTGATTCGCAAACGTGGATAGATGTAGATGTCTATGGGCCACAGCAACCACTTACTATCAGGTGGACTGTGTACTCGTTTGTCACCCTTATCCTATAAAAAAACAATACTCAAGAGTGCTACGAATAAAGGCATTATAATTTTTTTTTTGTTTGATAACTGCGAACAATTTTAGGTTTCTTATAATAAATCCTAACATTTTCGATGCTTTATTGACAATATGATCATAATGTGGAATAAATGTCAATTTGCAGGCAAACACTACCCCTAAGTCTAAAACAGTATCTACATTACTTAAAATAGAATCATCTATTATATAATGCGAGCTTATAAAGTTATGATTTTGACAAAACTTTATATGGAAACTTTTATTTACATTTAGGTTTATTGAGTTATTTTAACACCAGTGTGACAGCCTATTTAAATCAGATTGCAATAGTACTACGTCGGAATTATCAACAATTTTACGAGAAATCTTTAAATCGTCTGCAAAAAGATAAGGTTTAGAGTAGATAAAACTATCAGTTATATCGTTAATGAAAATGTTAAAAAGCGGGGGCCCAAATGTGATTCTTGCGGCACACCAAATGTTATATAGTTATTATCAGATTCAAACCCACCCAAGACTACTTAGAAGGAACGGTTACTTAAATAAGTCTTAAAACAATCCAAATCTTTCCTGTGAATCCATAGGAGCTTAATTTTCTTAGCAAAATTGAATGTGAAACTTTGTCGAATGTCTTGCTAAATCGGTATAGATAACATCAACTTGATTTCTATTGTCAATGACATCTACAAGATCTTCGACAAAAGTTACAAGATTAGTTAAAGTTGATCTATTTTTCACGAAAGCATGCTGAGAGTCAGACATATATTGTCGGAAATAGGTTTGAGTATAAGGACAAATGATTGATTCAAGAAGCTTGGCTAATGTAGAAAGTATCGAGATTGGCCGATAATTCGAAACAGTATTAAAATCACCTGATTTAAAGACTGGTACTACCTTTGCAAGCTTCCACAGATCTGGAAACACTACAGTAATAAATGATTTATTTATAATTTTTCACAAAGGAAAAGCTAAACTATCAGAACAGTTTTTAAGAAATATTGGCGCTAATCCATCGGCACCAGTACCTTTAGTAATATCTAAAAGTTTTGAGTTTCTTAACAATAACATTGAGACCAACGGTAAGACTGGAAAAACATTTACTCCCATTATCAATGATTCTAAAACTTTCAAATTCAGAATGGGGTCCTTCTTTTGGATTATCACCATAGACCCTTGAATAAGTTGCAGCAAACAATTCACAAATGCTGTGGCCATTTTTGCTATAGTAATACCATCTGTCACAGACGTGGGATAGGGTACTAGACCCTCCACGTTTGTTTTTGATTAATGACCAAAGGTATTTGGAATTTTGCCTAATCGTTTCTCTATGTTAACAATATAATTATTATAACACTCTTAGCTAACTTATCGCATCTATGACTTATAATTTGTAGTTCAATTTCGTCTAATGGGTTACTGTATTTTTTATACTTAAGCCAATTTTTTTTTCCTTTAGTCTTGCAATCAGCACTTAATTAAACCATGGGGGGGGGGGTGACATTTAGGGCTATTTACATTTTAATTGGAACAATTTTTAAATGAATTCATTTATAGTATCATAAAATATTTCTAACATCCTATTTTACGTCAGTGCATAGGGAGAAGATTGAGTTCTAATCCAAACTAAAAAGATATTTATTTATTGCCTCGTAATCAGCTTTATAAAAATTATACGTAAGAACACTCATATTAGGCGTGAGTTTTTCAGTTTCGTCAGATGCGATACAAGTGCATATAAGTGGATGTTGTGGAACGATGTTGGATAAAACATCATAAGCAGGAGACACAATACAGTTATCAATATCTGTAAGAACTAGATCCAATATTTTATCTCTAGAGTTAATTATACAGTTAATTTGTTTGAGATTATTAACAAAAGTAAAATCTATTAATTTTTGACAAAGACTGGTGCTACAGTAGCTTGAATTGTGATTTACCTGCGTCCAATCTATATTATTCATATTAAAGTCGCCAATAATACACAGATGTCCGTCAAAATTTTCAAGAATCGCATTACAGTTATTAAAAAAATGTTCTAACATGCTACGTTGAATTGGTAGCGGGAGGTAAACGGCGCAAAGTGCGATCTTTTAACAACTGAAAAAGGCAGATTTATCACAATCTAAAGATCTTCACATGTACTATTCCATTCATTTATACAGTCAGAAGACAAGCTTATTTTGACCGCAACCAGAACCCCACCTCCATCCTTGCCACCGTGAAACCCTGACGTTTCTCTATCCCTTCTGAATACTGTTTTTCATAACAAATTATAATTTCATTTCATTTTAGTTTAGTCAAGATTGCCTAGTAATAATTATTACTTTTAACTCTGTCACCTTATGCCTTAAGGCAACCAATTTGGTCTATAAAATTACATGTAGAATGAAGTAGACGGCACTGTAAAGACACGAGTTCAGTAATTAAGATACGCAAACGTGTTGTAGGAGAGGGGGGGGGGGACATAATGACTTCACTTTTTCTTAAAACTTACTTGATATCGCTCTCAACCTACTTTGTGTACCGCGGGCTACGAAAATCGATCTTTAGAAGTAGAAAGAGGAAGCCCCGGGTTTGAATCCGCACGGAATACGTATTTGTATGGCCTGCAGTAATTGTTGTGGGTCTAGATGTACGTTTTTGTGCAATTTATGAATGGAAACTGCTAACATGTTACAGGAAAAAATTCAAGCGGGGGGGTTTGTTTGGAGTTATTTTAAAGGCCTTACCTTTAAAATAACTCCAATACTAAAAGTAAAAGCGTACATAATATGTTCTACTGATGGGCGCAAGCCTACTCTCGTTTTTGAGGGTTATGGATTAATTAGTCCACCAAACTGTTCCAGTCAAACTTTACCAGAACATTGTCAAACATTAGCATGAGTGACGTCCTCACAATGTTTTCCTTAGCTGCCAAACGCGAATCGGCACTTAAAATAGAAATTTACAATTTTTTAGTTAAGTGCCAGGAGAAATTAATCCGGAATGTTAACGATCTGTGAAATTTACAGCGACCGATTAGCCCCTGGGATGTCACGGCTTAATATGGTACTTATACTAATTGTATGTGTAAATATAAATGAATATATGTAACGGATAGTTTTGAAAGCGCAAAGGATGGGACTGAAATAATGTTTTGTTGTTTGTTTTGTTGTGGTGTAATGCCATAATACAGTAAGAGTAGCGAAGGAGCACGCAGTCCACCTAAAGATAAGTAGATACTGTAGCCCATAGACACGTATACTTATCATCCTTCATCATCATCATCATTACAGCCTTTCATAAGTCCACTGCTGAACATAGGCCTCCCCAAGGAATGCCATAAAGCACGGTCCTGAGCCATCTGCATCCATCAAATTCCTGCATGTCTTACCAGGTAGTCACTCCATCTAGTGGGAGAGTCGCCCTACACTTCGCCTACCGGTACGAGGCTGCCACTTGAGAACCTTTCTTCCCTATCGGTTGTTGGTTCTTCGAGCTATATGGCCGGCCCACTGCCACTTCAGCTTACTAATCCGTTAGGATATGTCGGTTACTCTGGTTCTACTGCCGATATTCTCATTTCTAAGTTCATCACGCAGAGACACACCCAGCATAGCCCTTCCCATAGGTCGCTGAGCGACCTTGAGCTTCCTCATACGGCCAGCAGTAAAGGACCACGTCTCAGATCCGTAAGTCATCACTGGCAACACGCACTGGTTGTACAATTTCGTTTTAAGGTTTTGAGGTACTCGAGAAGATGTGTCGTAGTTTAACGAACGCTGCCCAGCTGAGTTGAATCCGTCAATTGACCTCTTGATCGAAGTTAGACTTACCTAGTCGGACTATTTGTTCCAGGTAAACATACTCGTCAACAACTTAGAGCTTAGTGCTCCTAACATCTACCGGCATAGGTGTGCCATGGACGGTAAACATGATTTTTGTTTTGTCCATGTACATCTTAAAACCTATCTGTTGGGATACACTACTGAGGTCATTTAGCATAGTGCTTAGGTCCTCCAGCGATTCTGCCATAAGGACTATATCGTTGGCAAATCGAAGGTGAGTGATGTGATCGCCATTGATGTTACTACCGTATCCTTTTCAGTCCAGTAGCTTGAAAACGCCTTTCAATGTACCGGTGAAGAGTTTCGAGGATATAACATCACCCTGTCTTACACCTGTGTTACGAACGATGCTGCCACACTCGTTTTCAGCTTTGACAGTTGGCTCTTTCTGGAAGACAGATCTCTGGAAAAGACTTTGGAGCCTTGGTTCTACTCGATCGCTTCTTCAATACAAGCTGTATTGAAGTAGCGTACGTCCCGCCGTATACATTTGAAGATCTGTCTGTTTAGTTGCCTATATACTGTCAAATCTTTTGAAGACTGTAGCTTTATCTCTCATCTAACAGCTATGAGATAAGAGTGTGATCGGAGAGTTTTTGTGTTCTTCTGCGGAGGGTCTTACAGAACTTAGCTCCGACTGCATAGACAGTTTCCACCAGCTTGTCATTCATACTGTCCACTTTATTGCAGTCTTCTAGGCACTGAAAACGGTTTTGTAAATTGAGCTGATAGGTTTCGGGACTTTGGAATAGAGCACGAGTGCGACGGACTACTGATTTAATTAGACCAGTCCTTTGCAAGTTAACGTTTAGGTTCAGTGTACCTCTAACTATTCAGTGATCGCTACCAGTTTTTACCCTCGCGATCACGGAGACATCACTGAACAGTTGTCGTCTGGTCGTCATAATAAAGTCAATTTCATTATTCATCGACCCGTCGGGGCTCGACCAGGTCCACTCCCTGTAGGTCCGCTTCTGGAAGTAAGAGTTCATCATAAAAAGTCCCTCTTTCTTCATGAAGTCGGCCAGCTGCTGGCCCTTTGGGTTCCGTTGCCCTATTTCGAATTTTCCTACCTTCAGCTCACCTTTCTTTCTTGTGCCTAGTTTTGCATTGAAGTCTCCCATTAACAACGTATAGCGGGTTTTGGAGGAATGAATGGTTCTAGAAATATCCTCATACATTTCCTCTAACTTCTTATCGGATTTGCTGTGGTTGGTGGGTAAAACTGTATGATCTTCAGCGAATACCGTTTGTTGATTCTGAATATAAGGTACGCAACCCTCGTCGATAAACTCTTAGTCTTTACAACGTTGTTAACTGGAGACTTTTGGGACGATAAAACTGACATCTCCTTGGGACAGATGGTCACCCTCCCGGTGATAGAGCAAGTTGCCGGATTCGTGGATTACCGTGTCCTCTCTCGGACCTCGGATAATCCTATAATATGCCAGCATATCTTCTCTATTTCTTCGTCCAGCTCCACGATCTTCTCGTCAGTACTCAGAGTGCGTGCGTTATATGTAACAGGTCGAGTCTTCTAAGGTGAAAATCGAACCTCCACCGAAAATTGTTAGTACCCCCTACCCCGCCGTTACCTGGGGGCCGTCTCTTTGTTACTCTCATCATGGGGTGTATTTGCGTAGTTAACACCCATGGCGAGCGAGTTGGCAACCGCAACTTTTTTATTGTAATTTTGCTGTTATCAGGACGATGCTGCTGCTCATCTCCTGCCTGTTTCCCACTGTCGCGTCTTACGACACCCACGGGAAGATATTGGGGTAGCGGATATTCTTAACCGCCACTACACGGCAATTTAATCATTCTATGAGAACTAATGTTTAAATATTGTCCACTTTCGAGGACTAACATGGATCCTTTTTAGGAAAAAATGGTATTATGTTATTAACACTTACATTACCAACCAGAGCAATATTATGCTGATATTTTATACTGGTACTCTGTGAGAGCATGTTCTTTACCGGTTGATTCGACCAGCTGTAACGTGGTTTTACCACGAATAATTTTTTTGCATATCATACATAATTAAATATTATGATGATCTATGTAAAAATAATATATTTTTATCATCATAATAACACTTATACACTTAATACACATGGTAGACACATGGCAGCTATATTAGTAGAAATATTGTATCACGAATGGGTCGGCTCGACCGGGGAAGGACCACGCTCTCACAGAATACCAGCTTAAAATAGGATCTTAACACTGCTGTGTTTCGTATGGTGAGTGTAGAGAACCGTAGACTCTTTTTACTAGAAAAGAGGCATTCATCTTAGTCCTCACGAGTGACAACGTATCAGAATTTTGATTCGCAAACGAGGATAAATGTAGATATCTATAGGCCACAGGAACCACTTACCATCAGGTGGACTGCGTGCTCGCTTGTCACTCGATCCTATAAAAAAAACAGAGAGAGATCATCAGATGTTTTGAGACTGCGATTGTCTCTATTAATAAATACCTCTTACCAGCTTGTCTGTTTTTTCTAATAAAGATAACCATATACTGCGTACGCCAATACTAGTTTTCAGTTTGACTCAGCTTTCAGAGCTAGTGTATGTTCGGCCCAATTGAAGCTCACTGATCCTAAATATTATGTCGTATACTTTATTTCTACTACAGCCAACATATTATTAACAGTGGTAGAGCCACGCGGCAGCTTTTGCTGTCGCACGGATGGGCGGCTCGAACCGGGTTGGTACCACGACCTCACAGAATACCAGCGTGAAGTAGAGGTTTACCTCTGCGTTTCGCTTGGTGAGTGCAGGTGGCCGGAGGCCCTTTTTACTGGAAATGAGGCATTCCATCTTAGTCCTCACGGGTGACAACGCATCTACATTTTGATTTGTAATAGAGGATAGATGTAGATGTCTATGGGCCGCAGCAACCACTTAACATCAGGTGGACTGTGTGCTCGTTTGTCACCCTTATCCTATAAAAAAAATATTTATTATTTTGTAAATGGCAAAATATTTGCTTGGGATAAATTTTAAATATATTATCACGCGCCCACTATCGATTAAAAGAACAAAATAATTAAAATAGTAGCTACAATTTACTACTTATAAAATATCTATTCTTTTCTTTCTATATTCTTCATTTTCATTTAAACTGAATAATGTGTTAATTAATTTGGATATAAACTTAATTTGTTTGTGTTTTAATTAAACGAATGAATAAAACTTACTGCAGTTATTTATACTGCAAAGTGTTATCTTTAAATTGTTAGCGACTGCTTTCGTCTCGGCTTACAATGCAAATATTTGTAAGTGCAATACTAAAAGGAGAGTTGAAAACAATCTAAATTTCTCTTATATATGCAGATGATTAGCAAATTTCAACTAGATTAGTATTAAGTTTCCCTCTTATAAAATATTCTGTTTCTTGTTAAAACTTTTGGTTGAATTTAGTTGTAATCTTCAAAATAAACATATTTTATATTGCGTCTAACGTTAATTGCAAAAGTTCTTTTCTTTTCTATATTATTCTATATTATAAATGTGCCGATTAGTTTAAAGGTCGTGAATTCAAAACGTGGTGATTTTGTACTTACTTACTGTGTTTCTCCACTCCTAACAAAAGCATTTTAAAAATAACTGCAGTGACTTACAACACTATTAATAAATATAGTGTTATTAGTTCTGCTAGGATTTTTTAAAGAAAATAATGTAGTATAGTGTGACCCTGAGTGACCTAAGTGGTGTGATCGAGTAGTGGCGGTATGTCCTTACCCCAAATCGACATAAGAAGCGACAGATGGAAACCTATCCATGGACAGCAGTCTTCTTAATAACAACTAAAAAATAAAAACTGCGGTAGCCAACCCACCTGCCAAGCGTGGCATGTATGGCGAATATTGCCCCTGTGAGGTAATCTATGGGAAAGGCCTATGTTCAGCAGTGGAAAAGCTGTGACGGTAACGGAGCGACAAAGCACCTTAGCAAGATATTCCTAAAAAGGGGAAAATTTAATTTGTTTTAATTTAAATTGAAATATCTGAAAAACTTAAGACTAAAAAACTTTTGTAAGAAGAAATAAACTATTATATACTATATCAAATATATATATCTACACAAGATTTCATATTGTGAAATTATTGTTCTTTTTAGGGTTCCGTAGCCAAATGGCAAAAAACGGAACCCTTATAGATTCCTCATGCCTGTCTGTCTGTCCGTATATCACAGCCATTTTTTCAGAAACTATAAGAACTATGCTGTTGAAATTTGGTAAATACGAGTAGATGTATTCTGTGAATCGCATTAAGATTTTCACACAAAAATAGAAAAAAAAATATTTTGACGGTTCCCCATCTTAGAACTGAAACTCAAAAAAATTTTTTCATCAAACTATCTATGCATAGTCTTTAAAAATTATATTGAGGTTTCTTATAACACTTTTTTTCTAAACTGAATAGTTTGCGCGAGAGACACTTCCAAGTGGTAAAATGTGTGTGCCCCCCCCCCCCCCTGTAACTTCTAAAATAAGAGAATGATAAAACTAAAAAATATATGCTGTACATTTACCATGTAAACTTCCACCGAAAATTGGTTTGCACGAGATCTAGGAAGTAGTTTTTTTTAATACGTCATAAATCGTAAATTATGTTACTTGCTGCTACGAAACCCTTCATGGGCGAGTCCGACTCGCACTTGGCCGCTTTTATTATTTCCTTGAACACGGCTTTTACTTTATTGAAGTTATTTTTTAGCTATTTGTGTGGACTGAGGAAGATGGTTTATGATGATGATGATGACAATGAAGGAATTCCACATTCTGAATGTCATTTAAGTATACATTAAAAACTTCATACTTTCTGCCACCTTTAGTTGTGAATTTTTTTTTCCAAATTTATGTGTATGAGTATTATATATTTCTGAAGTATTAACTATTCAATAAAAAAAAACTTTCAAAATCGGTTCGCTACTGACGAAGATACTCGTAATATTCAACAAAAATAAAAATACAGGTGACTTATAGACCTCCTCTTGTTTGTAGTGGACTTTTACATAAGAAGATATAAATATCTTAATTTCAGATATTTCAAGGATCCCCTTACGTCACCAATCCATTATATATTCGAGTGTTCTACGTGTTTGTATAATACGTAAAGGTCAAATATTAAACCACTTTACAGTAAATTGAGCATCAGTGTTTGCGGCACGTGTAACGTTATTTTGTATTTATGTTTGGCCCTTTAAACTTTGTATATACACAAACATAAACATAAGAGATAAATTGTTGCCCCAGGCTAACGAAACTACGTTAACCCAAAGGCAAACGCTGCAGGGGATAGTTTTGAAATGTTAATTTAATATAAATAATATTTTGGTAGTCGTCTGTGGTGGTGACGTAAGAGAGTCCATCGCCACTTTTTGTCCCGGGAGAATGGCGGTTGACTGTCTCATATTCGAGCCGACTTTAAATTTCTAGTTTAACTACGGTTAGCAACGTCTAACTTATGAAAGGTGGTACTGCCATTGTCAATTCGCTTGCCAAGCGTGATGATAATGGCAAATATCCTCCCGGAAACAAGAGAAACGCATGTCTAATAATAAAGTTCTACAGGCTGATGAAAAATAAGTACAGTCTTTATGAAATAATTAAATAAGAATTATCTTTCTATTCTATTGCATACCTTAAGCGAAAGCGCAAAGTAATGTTCTACTATCGCCTAAAAATTAAAATTCCAACATTTTATCGAATAAAATCGTATCTAGCAATCATATTATACATATAAATGATATAAAATCACATTGTTAGAAAGATAAATGATTGTTGAACTTATTAATAATTTTTTTAATCGATTAATTGCTATTTTAAATAAAAAAGGTTTTTAGTGGCTTATGGTGTGGATTTATCATGTCCCTGTGGCTTGTAAACACTATAACTTTTGAAAATATCAATTGTTTAATTCAATATATTTTTTAATCTCTTCATCTATCATGTGGGAAGCCACTGAATGTAAATGGCAGTATAATTTTGTTTTGTTTAGCTATAATTAATTTTTTTCGGCTCCAAAATGGCGAAATTTTCGTTGATTTGGTTACCTCGTATATAAATTGTTTCTGTAAATGGGGATCTACAGCCACAGAGTAGTTTAATTCACAGAGTACCTTTGTATTAAGTTTAGTTCGGCTTCAGTCGCCGTCGTGAGTGGACATTGTTTCGGTTGTTTTCAGCGGCTCAAAAAGATCGCTGTACAAATACACAATATTCGAATAACCAAATTTCTTAAATACTTGATTATAATAATAATAAGAGATTTTTTTATTACAATATTTAAAAGCACAGAATAAATAATAGTAGTACGTACTAAAAGTAAGTAGTATAATTTTTTTTGGTCATGGGTGACATTTTCATGCTTTTCGAGGGTGTCGAAACCGATAGGGGTGGTCGAAATGTAAATCCAAGATGGCGGCCGCAATAGGTATCAATTTTTTTATCATGGGTGTCATTTTCATGGTTTTCGAGGGTGCTGAAGCCGATAGTGCTTTCGAAATGTAAATCCAAGGTGGAGGCTGCAATAGGTATAAAATTTTTCATCATAGGTGTCATTTTCATGGTTTTCGAGGGTGTTGAAGCTGATAGTGCTGTCGAAATGTAAATCCAAGATGGCGGCTGAATTAGGTTCGAATTTATTCATCATGGGTGTCATTTTCATGGTTTTCGAGGGAATTGAAGCCGATAGTGCTGTCAAAATGTAAATCCAAGATGGGCGGCTGCAAAATATCAATTTTTTCATCTTGGGTGTCATTTTCATGGTTTTCGAGGGTGTTGAAACCGATAGTGCTGTCAAAATGTAAATCCAAGATGGCGGGCTGCAAAATATATCAATTTTTTCATCTTGGGTGTCATTTTCATGGTTTTCGAGGGTGTTGAAACCGATAGTGCTGTCGAAATGTAAATCCAAGATGGCGGCTTCAATAGGTATCAATTTTTTCATCATGGGTGTCATTTTCATGGTTTTCGAGAGAGTTGAAGCCGATAGGGTTGTCGAAATGTAAATCCAAGGTGGCGGCTGCAATGGGTATCAATTTTTTCATCATTGGTGTCATTTTCATGGGTTTCGAGGGTGTTGAAGCCGATAGTGCTGTCGAAATGTAAATCTAAGATGGCGGCTGAAGTAGGGTACCAATTTTGTCATCATGGGTGTCATTTTCATGGGTTTTGAGGGTGTTGAAGCCGATAGTGCTATCGAAATGTAAATCCGGTGATGGGTAGTGGGCTGGCTGCAATAGATATAAATTTTTTCATCATTGGTGTCATTTTCATGGTTTTCGGGGGTGCTGATGCCGATAGTGCTGTCGAAATGTAAATCCAAGGTGGCGGCTGCAATAGATATCAAGGTTTTCATCTTGGGTGTCATTTTCATGGTTTTCGAAGGTGTTGAATCCGATAGTGCTGTCGAAATGTAAATCCAAGATGGCGGCTGAAGGTTGGTACCAATTTTTTCATCTCGGGTGTCATTTTCATGGTTTTCAAGAGTGTTGAAGCCGATAGTGCTGTCGAAATGTAAATCCAAGATGGCAGTTGCAATAGGTATCAATTTTTTCATCATGGGTGTCATTTTCATGGTTTTCGAGGGTGTTGAAGCCGATAGTGCTGTCGAAATGTATTTAAACTACTTTAATAATTCCGTATAATCATGGTATACGTAATTTTTTTAATGCGCTTAAGGTATGCCAATTGGATTTACCAATATTTATATTTGAACACCCCTGCAGACTAAATAATTAGAAAGCCTTGTTACTAGTACAAAAGGTTTTCGGTCCTCGTCGCTCACTATACGTGTACCGCAGTATTATGCGGGCTATTCCACAATTGTATTCTGTGTGAACGTAGACCCCTTTCGTTTCTGCAGCCAAAATCCGCTGCATCGTGCTTTACCAAGCAAAAACCGACTAAGACAACGAGGTCTAAATATAAATGTATTCTTTTTTTTGTTTATAAGTATGTAGTTATTGATATTATGGATATATAGCTTGAAGATTGATATTTATATATTATTGTAGTTGTTTGCTATTTACCTAAAGTGGCATTAAGTACAGCTTTTTGTACATGATGTTCAAATAAAACTTAAATAATAAATAAATAGTCCTCCCCAAGATTGCTTCATAGGATGATATTTGCCATAGGTGCCACGCTGGTAGGCAGTTTGTTTTCCCTGTTATCCCTTATGACAGCCATGGGGCGATAGGGGGGTAGAAGATTTTCTTACACCGCCAATACATGGTCAATTTACTTATTTAGTTTACTGGAAATTACTAAAAAAACTACAATTTTACTTTGCATAAAATCAAATTGTAAAATTAAAAGTGTTAAAATGAGTCTTTGAGACGTTCAGATTTAGACTGATAATATTTTTCCGATCAAACCCTCGTATATCAAACCGAGGACATTTCATGTGAAAAGCCGGTATAATCCATTCTTTACCACTTTACTCTCATAAAATCGGATCATTGATTCTATTTATCACGCATAATGGTCACGATTTGATACAGGGTTTTACTTTACGTTCAACAGAACAAGAATAACTATTTTGTATTTTTGTTTCTTTATTTATTATATGCTTATAAATCACTGTAAAGTGTCATCCATTTTAATAGCCACTGTGGCTTAAGATTATTGCTAAGTAATAATTTTGTAAGTATATGCAAAATCTATACATCCAATAAAAATAGTTTTACGGATTTCATCGAGTTTTACTTTAAATTTATAATTTTATTTTAAGCCCTATACTGTTAATCATCCGGAATGCCAAGAATTATTTATTTATATAATAATTACATTACATGTGATATTGTAACTACATAAAAATTGCACAATGCGTACATAGACATGTAGCTTTTCAGGCATCGCAATATGCAAGAGAAGGAGGCCGACATCTAAAGCGTTTTATTTTCCAAAAACTTTCTTAATAAGCTTTACCGTTACAGCCTATCAAATTCTACTGATAAGCTATATGTGGTAGAGCCATGCTGCGGCTATATTAGTAGTATATTTGTAGCACGAATGGGTCGGCTCGACCGGGGAAGGACCATGTTCTCACAGAATACTAGCGTAAAATAGCAGCTTAACACTGCTGTGTTTCGTATGGTGAGTGTAGAGAATCGGATACCCCTTTTACTGGAAAAGAGACATTCCATTTTAGTCCTCACGGGTGACAACGCAACTGCATTTTGACTCGCAAACGAGGATAGATATAGACGTCTATGGGCCTTAGCAACCACTTACCATCAGGTGAACTGTGTGCTCGTTTTTCACCCTATCCTATATAAAAATGACATAGGGCTCACCCACAAATTGTCTTATAGGGGGATATTTAATATAGTAGCCACGGTTGGCAAGCGGTTTGATAACCGCATTTTTTATTTTTAGTGTTTATTAGAAAGACGCTGCTGCTTTGTTTCTCCTGAAATGTTTCCATCTGTCGCCTCTATCTTGCGAAACCCACGAGATGAAATGGGAATATTTTTACACCGCCACTACCTATGTAGTGTGTGAAGAGTTAATAAGTTTTATTAAATATTTTTTCAATAATTTAATAAAATATAAAATTAAATATTCGCACGTTGACTGGGGACGTAAGGTATGTAGTACTAAATAAGATTTAATATAGAAGAACATACATATAATACGATGTTACCAGCAAAAAGGGAATTCGGTTCTCATAACTCATACGAGGTACACGAAGAAAGAATGATAGAAAGAAACATTTATTAAAAACACGCCACACAAGTAACTAGGCAAATAATTTCAAGCATTTAAAATCACATTAGTCAATTTGGAATAAAATAAATAAAAAAACTTTACGAACAATTTTAACAAATGTATATTTACAAATTACATTTAAAACGCGCTCCCGTCGTGTGTTATTGCGCGTTGGGCAAAGCCCCCTCACAGTTTATGCTGTTGCCAAAAGAACAGCCCTGATTTTCAGTGGGAATTATGGTGCTATTTTATTCTGTAAGTGATTCTTTGGTGGTTGAGCCAAACTAGTCATACTGTTGCAATAATGCAGCAGAAGCATTGCTCTACAACGACACAAAAAAAGAAAACTATCCATTGATAGCAATTACGCATTACTATAAATATAAATAATGTCTGCCAGATCGAATTTCAGTCACGGCGGCCAGTCTCCACGGAAACTAGCCATCTGCGCAGGACAGGATTATAGTGCCCAACTTTTCGAGCCACGATGGTGAAACACCACCAACTTCCTGACTCGGGGCTGCTACTGAGAATTAATTCCAAGAAAAAACTTATAAATGATATTGACCCCATCCGGGTTCGAACCCGTGACCTCAACATCGTCAGTCACGTTTGCGATCACTAGACCAACGAGACAGTCAAAAATTATAATTGAAAATATTTCTGTCACTCTTTTCGGCCTCGTTATTCCGTGTGTGGCTTCGAACAATATACGTGTCGCTAACAAACTAATTTATACAACAATAGTCTAATGGGCAAATACTCATAATCTACTCAATTTTAAGATGCCGTTAAGTCTCGTGGTTTCACAGTCACTTTGACTTAGAGTGATAGAACAGCACTAGACTTAATGCCATCTTAAAATTGATCAGTGTTTGAGTATTTGTGCCTACATCGTTCAAATGAGTGTAATTTCTGTGCTCACTAAACATACATTGTAATATGCAACGTGTTTTAATGTGAACATCCCTCCATATACACATCCTTTACAATATTATTTAAACATAATATTTACTTTATACTTATATGTTTTCTTTATTGCCTCTTACTAATAAAATGAGATAAAATAACCCACGGGACTACGTAACGTAACGTAACTAACGGGAAAACTTTAATGGTATAAACTAAATATAAGAAATATAATACAATAAGTGAAAGAATATTATTTATGAAAATAATGTGTTGCCGGTTCTCATGCCCATGCTTGGTTTTTTTGAAGTATTTATTGTCTCAAGGAATTTTCTACGTTGTAAAGGATGAAAACGTATTTTGCATCTTGAGTAAATCCAAGTATACCTACCTAGTCTGTTTGTATTTCTGTTTGGATAGAAGACTATATGATCAGTGTTCCAAAAGCATAAATTCTTGGGTATTTGGGTCGAATTTCATTTGAAGCGAAAAGATTTGTTTTACATTATTATAGTTTATTACAGTTTTAGAAGGTGTAGTGACATTTCGTGAAGCAGTTTTTGGGTTTTTATTATACACAAAGAGGGTGTGAAACGAGCATACATACCACCTAATAGTAAATAGATGCTGTGGCCTATGGACATTCACATCTATACTCGATTAAGGGTCAAAATACAGATGCGTTGTCCCCCTAAAAACCCCTAAAAAGTAAAAACCATAATATATATGCAGTATAGTTCTACCATGAATAGCGCATAGGGTAAATAATGCATTTAATATTGACACTTTATAAGTGCTAAATCTTGTTTCCATTAATAGATTATATTCGGAGTTTAAACTTGCGCAGTTAAGAGCCTTGAGGCCGATAGGGATCGCTAAATACTTTCTGTAATAGTTTTAGTTAATGACGCGTAAATCTTATAAACTTTGTTCGAGCGTTAAGGAGATTAAGTAATAAACAGCTGGTATGTATTAACTTCGCTAAGAGCGAATAAATTGAAAGATTAAAGCTGATTTTATACTTATAAAATAAAACTTATTTTACGGAGTTTATTTTTTAATTTTAACTTATTTTTAATTACCAACACAGGTCACAAGGATACTTAGGTCTTTGATGTTTTTTAACCCGGGCTTCCTTCAGCACTTAAAGAGATTTAATTTATGAATCAATCTAACTTACGTAAATATGCACTGGAGTAGCGTGGCGAAATAATTGCTTCATAATCTTTCAGTAATGAGAGGGGGCTTATATCTAGCAGAAGGATATATATAGGCTGTATCTTAATTTTGTAGGGTTCTCGACCTCAAAAGAAAACATCAGAACCACTGTAGGATAATTTATGTAATAATTTTGTTGCACATCCGTCTATCCATCCAAGACACTTTTCTCAGGTAGATGTATCAAGTGTTAATATAACACCAAGGTCTACAGTGTCTTAGGGGTGCAAAGATTGAAGCTTCTAAATCAACGAAATCAAACGATGCGGCCTTTTATAACATTTTGATACTTGCAAGCTCCCGCATTAAACCTTCCTTCACCTAGAATGATACAAAAGGTAAAATAAAAAAATTTATACAACCGACTTCAATATAAATAAAATGAAAACATCATCAATGTAGTCGAAGACAATTAAATACGCATTATTAAGGATAACTGAAAAACTATTAGTAAGATCAAGATAAGAAGTGATAAAATGTATATGGGACCACATAAAAAACACCAGTTTTCAAATATAAAAGGAATTATCAAAATAGGCTCACCTAGAAAAAAATTCTGAAGTAAAACCCATAAAAAACATACAGTTAAATTGAGAACGTCCTTCTTTTTTGAAGTCGGTAACAAATCGGCAAGAATCAAAATACAAATTTCACAGCAAAAGGAAATGAAAAAATAAAAAAATATGGGCAGGTAACAGGCGGTAGAAGTGAAACATTCAGAAAACTAAACATCACAAGAATCAAACGAAGGCATAGTATATGGAGAATAATAATTGTAGGGTTTATTTAGTAGGTATAATATTTTACCAAGTTATTTTACACTTCATTCTACATAATATACCTATATCACATTACATATTAGACAGACTCCAAATTTTAAATTTCAACAAATGACACGAGTGGCTTATCTTATGGTAACTAAAGTATGGATATTAATTTAATATTGATTTATTTACTATGATAATTTTATACCACAAGTGTGGCATAAAATTAAGGATAAAAGTTTAATTTTATAGAAATTAAATATGACAAATAAATAATTAATAGAAATTGGTCGAACGGTTTATAAAAATGAATAATAAATTATATTTATATTGAAGTCGGTTGTACAATATTTTTTTTTTATTTTACCACTTGTATCAAGCAAAACTTGATTAACTCTCAAGGTGGTACGCAAAATAGACGCTAGAATAGAATAGAATAGAATAGAATAATTTTATTCAATATACATTACATGTGTAATTCTTATTGAAAGTCATTTTTTACTTTACCACTGGTTTGAAAAAAATACCCTCTGTCCTGGGAAGAACCAGCAAGAAACCCAGCGGGACATTTTTTTTAAAATAAATTTTACAATATAAATAATGATTACGAACTATTTACAAAATTTATTTTAGAAACTGCTTGGAAGCGACCACCTCATTCCCAGGGGTTATTATCAACCATGTATTCATTTATACTATAATAACCCTTTTTATACAGTTTCAGCTTAATAAAACATTTAAGCTTGGTAATAGAGAGAACCTGTACGCTTTCCGGGATCTTGTTGTAATAGCGTATACATTGCCCTAAGAATGAATTACTGACTCTGTGGAGTCGAGAAACTGGCATCACTAGCTTGTGTTTGTTCCTAGTGCTTACAGAATGTATATCACTTTTTTTACTAAAACTTTCTTTGTTTTTGTGAACATACATAAATTTTTCGTAAATATACTGAGAGGCCAAAGTTAATATATTAATTTCTTTAAATTTATCTCTCAGAGACTCTCTCGGTTTTAGATTGTAAATATCTCTAATGGCCCTCTTCTGTAAAATAAAAATAGTTTCTGAATCAGCCGCATTTCCCCATAGCAAAATCCCATAAGACATTATGCTATGGAAATAACTAAAATAAACTAATCTAGCTGTCTCAGATTTTTTGACAGATTTATTGGTTTGTCATAAGACTCAAATTATATGTAACAAATTTCAAAGCGAGTTAGACGCGGGTGCTGACGCGCGTGGCGTGCGCGTATCGGGGGCGTGTCGTCGGAACGCGGCCTTAAGTTGAAATTACTTGTGTAAGGAGTGGTTCACAAACTGTCGTTAACGATTTCGTCGAATGGCGGATTCGTACTCACAACCTTTTGGGTTAACCCTGTCATTAGGGCACTGTCGCTTACTACACTGTATTCTATCTCATTCTTTCGCAAGTTAAATCCTATAGATGTATTTTTTATAGGATAAGGATGAAAAACGAATACACAGTTCATCTAATGGTAAGTGGTCACTGTGGCCTATAGACATCTACCTATCCTCAATTGGACGTAGTTATGCAAAAAGGATCCAACCCGAGTTTGTGTCAAAAATGTTGACTTGAAAAATAATGTTTGTGGTCTCTACTAATATGTGATGTAACAATTTTAGCAAACATAACACAAATAAGAAGAAAAATTACAATATTCCGTGCGTTTATTTTATCTATTTTTCTCTGAGCACGCTACAAATATTAACCGCCTACAAACAATGAATAGCTAATGTGACGTTATTTTAACTTGTGCAGGATATTATCATAATATAGTATATGTTGAGGACAGCTAGAGACCCGCCGCCACGTCGCCCCTTCATACCCCGTTGCGCCCCGCACACCCCGCACACCGGAGCCGAGCGACGACCAATGGGCGTGCAGCATCGTCGCACGGCACTACTCACAGACTGAGACGCCTTCTTGCGAGATATAAGAAGGGCGTTTTGGTCTGTGAGTCGTTCATTTCGGAAGCGGCACTCGAGAAGACAACAAAGAAGACTCAAGACAGAAAATCAAGACTCCACAATTGAAGACCTCTCTCTGTACATATTAGATAGTTTAAGAGTGCCGAATTATTGTAAATAGTTTAATACAGTATAGTAAAGAGTACCATCTTTTCTTCACGCAGTCCCCTAGTATAGTTAACCCAACTATCAGTCAGTCATTAGTCAATCAGTAAAAATACAGTCCACTTACATCCATTATATTCTTGGTCCTTCGCCGCCGGATTAGAAGCAAGAATCCATTATATTCTTGGTCCATCGTCGCCAGATTCAAGCCAGAAGAAAGAAGCAAGAAGTAAGAAGAAACAAGAAAGAAGGCAATTATAGAAGAAAAACATAATTATAGAAGAAAGAACATAATTATAGAAGAGAGAAGATCATTATAGAAGATCTTTAAGGAAGAAAGAAGTTCGTCGACGAAGAGAGAAGATCGTCGGTACTAATTTCTTCCCTGTTTCTTATTAAGCCTACGTCATATACGTCAAATTGTCTGTTTCCAGACAATTTCTTGTTTCTTTAACCGCGTTTACGCGGCCAGGTGGTTGCTCCCTAACGGTGCCAAACTGTGACCATCTGGTGACGCCCTTGTGGCGGGAACGACATCCAATACGTGCGTCTTTTTGAAGACGATACGTACGTCCTTTTGAAGACGATCGGAGGTCGCAACGAGGGACGTCATGAGGAAAACACGAAGCCAGAAGACACGGAACGATGACGAAACGCCGGTAGGAATACGGATATTCGAAGAAGCATCCGCGTCCCCGTCCGATTATCTCGCGATGGCACAAGCGCCCTCCGCCGCGCCCCAGGCCCCGCTTGCGCCCGCATCTACGGCCGCGCCCGCGCCCCCGCCGCCGCGCTCCGCTATGTCCGTGTCTACGACCGATCGTTTGGGAAAAGTTAGCACATCCGCGCCGCACACAGAGACACTCGCCGCGATTATTGAAGATCTTCCGTCTACAGAAATTAGTTCGATAGTACGTACCGTCGCGCCTGTAACAGACGTTGTACATAGGCCCGCGCCCCCGCGCCCCGTCGGTCCGCTCCGTTCGTTCAGCCCGGTCGACAGCTAGCGCGATAGCTAAGTTAAAACAAATCGAATATAACGCCGCGGAGGAACTAGCTGCAATTAGGAGGAAGCAATTGCAACTCGAAGAAGATCTTATTAAGAAGAAGTACGCTAGGGACGTCGAGCAACTGCAAGAAGAAACAGATAGGGAAAGTATTAACGAAGACGAGTTAGTTGAAAATAGGGTACGCGTTGATAGGTGGTTAGAGAACGTAGAGACTGTGCGGGGGGAGTCGCCTTACCGCCCGTCTCAGCCCGCGCCCCGCATCGAGATAGAGCAGGCCCTACCGAATAGGGAAACCGGTTACGACCACGCTCAACGACGGGAGGACGGGAGGACGGTAGCGAATGAGGTTCAACCACGTCGCGTAGAAACGATACAGAGGGATAGTGGAGTCGCCGTAGAAATGAACCAGGTGGATCGTCGTGTACGGGTTACGTCGCCGTCGCGCGTCCAACGCCGCACTCTATCGCCTACACATAGATCGCCACATCGCCACGCGGATCGTAGATCACCGTCGCCGTATAGGGATGTAGGTGTACATAGATCGCCATCGCCACATCGCCACATCGCCACGCGGATCGTAGATTATCGTCGCCGTGTCATAGGGATGTAGGTGTACATAGGACGCCAGCGCCACAGCGTAGGCTAGAGGGAGATAGGGGTAGAGATAGGTCGATTACTCCGCGAGGAAACGAAGCAGACGCAGGACTTTAACGGTTCGGCCGCGGAATGGTTAGCCTTTAAAGCCGCGATGAAAGAATCCACGCGTTTATATGGATTCACAAATACGGAAAATATGGCAAGGTTAAGAAACTGTCTACGCGGTGAAGCTAGGGGGGTAGTATCGGCACTGCTGTTTACCTCGAAGGATCCAGCAGATATTATGCGAACATTGGAGCAGTGTTTCGGTCGTCCGGAAGTAATTATCGATCGAGCGTTAGAGGAACTGAAACGCCTTCCGCGCCCGGGTCAAACCGCTCAGGAATTGAATTCGTTCGCGATTAAGTTACAAAATATAGTGTGTATTTTGCAGAACGTCGACGGCAAAGGATATTTGCAAAATCCAATGCTGACTAGGGAAGTCACTAGTAAACTTAGCCCTCACTTACGGTCACGTTGGTGCGATTATACGGAGCACTACGGAAGTGCAGACGAACCGGATATCGTCACACTATCTCGGTTCATGATGAGAGAGGCTGACCGTGCGTTGAATCATGCCTATACGTCCGTAGCGCCGACTAAGGAATCGCCCGTAAGACGAGAGGCGCCGCCGTCGAAAAGGATAGTGACACGCCGCGTAGAGGATAGGGCCCGCGACGTAAAGACGTTCACCGCCCAGGAGGACATCGGTAGTGCCTCATATATGTGTTGCGGGGGTGAACACGTAATCGCCAAATGTAGGAAGTTAGCGCAAATGGGTGTGGACGACCGGTGGAATTGGGTAAAGGAAGAAGGGGTGTGTTTTCTGTGTTTAAATAGTAAACACCGACGATTTAGATGTAAAGCCAAGAAATGCGGCGTCGACGGCTGCAACGCCCCCCACCATCCCTCCTTCACACCCGCAAGACCCGCGCACCTGAGACATCGGCAAAACCGGATGAGACCGTGCTCGTCGCGTCTAACGTTGGTAGTAATGCGTCCGTATTATTGAAAGTGTGTCCCATTACGTTACGTGGACCGCGTGGTAGGGAAATAGATACGTATGCGTTGCTTGACGAAGGCTCGACTATTTCGTTAATCGACGACGACTTAGCGCGCGAGTTAGGAGCGGAAGGACCGGTAAAGCCGCTGAATATTAGAGGCGTAAATAACAGTCAGCGCGAGGCCGATAGCAGGCAAGTTAACATAGGCATACGAGGCAAGACGCGCAGTGAGGTGTATAGAATAAATGCGCGGACAATAGCAAATTTAAAGATAGGTTCGCAATCCGTAAGTAAGGAGTGTTTACGTTTAAAACACTTACGCGACGTACCGAGTTCGGTTTGTTACGACGACGCAAAACCGAGATTATTATTAGACGCCGACAACTGGCATTTAATAATCACCCGTAATTTAAGAAAAGGACGTCGAAGGCAGCCCGTAGCTGCACGTACGTTGCTAGGGTGGGCCATCCAGGGAACTGTGCCGCGGTCAACGTGTAGGAAAGACGGCGAGACCGTACTACACATCGTAAGCGCTAGCGGACGGTCAGATGAGGACGTCCAGGCGCTCGCCAGTCCGGACAGGAAGAATTTACGACTGCCGAGACGCTACGCTCCCACGGGGGGAGTAATAGGGAACCAGCCGCGCGACGATAAGGCGTACACGCATCGCGACGGTAAGGACAGGCCTACGATCGTAACGGCCAAGGCGAAAGTTGCCCCGATGAAGGCACAAAGCATACCGCGCTTAGAGTTGCAGGCGAACTTGATAGGCGCGCGACTCGCGGAATTCGTGCAAGGCGAGCACAGAGTGGTAGCCGATAAGGTAGTGTATTGGAGAGACTCCACTACGGCGCTCCACTGGATACAGAAAGATACGGCGCGTTACACTCCATACGTAGCTCATAGGTTAGGGGAGATAGCAGAGAAGACGTCACCCGAGCAATGCAATATCAACCGCAGACAACATCGCGGATCAAGCGACGCGTGTGAATTATATGAACAAAGAAGAGAGCGACAGATGGTTCACGGGATCGCCATTCCTGTACGAGGACGAAGACAGATGGCCTCGCCGTCAGGAAGAGAAAGCAGGCGATGATGATGAGGAACTGGAGGAAGTCGTGGCGCACCAGAGCGACACCAAGGACGCTCCACACCTGCCGGACATAGAGAGATTCTCTTCCTACGAGAGATTAATAAGGGCCACTGCACGGATTCTACAGTTCGTCGATGCCATAAGAAGAAGGGCGCACGGACTGACACTGCAGCACATCCAGAGAGCAGAGCGGATGTGGATAGAACGCAGTCAACAAGAAAGCTTCGCTGAAGACATCAGTCGACTGCAGCGAGGAAAGAACCTGGCAACCGGCAGCGCGTTAAGGAAGCTCGACCCCATATTGGAGGATGGCATATTACGAGCTAGAGGACGAATCGACGTAGCTGACGTGGACAGCCAGATGAAGAGGCCTATCATATTGAACGGACGCCACCATTTTGTAAAGCTGCTTGTGGAAAAGGCGCATCAGGAGGCAAGCCACGCCAACAGGGAGAGGGTGGTAAACGACCAACAGTAAGATAAGCGGAGCGGAGATGTCTGCGATGCAGGGTACGCAAGGCGACACCACGGCCAGCGGTTATCGGGGATCTACCACCTGAACGATTAGGGGCATTCGCGCGACCATTCACCTACACCGGAATCGATTATTTCGGGCCTATAACAGTGACTATAGGACGTCGGCATGAAAAACGGTGGGTAGCGTTATTCACTTGTTTAACGACGCGCGCGGTGCATTTAGAATTAGTTTACTCCCTTATGACGGACTCGGCGATATCGGCATTGCGGCGCATGGCGGCTAGGCGTGGGTGGCCACGGGTCATCTACTCTGACAACGGAACAAATTTCCATGGGGCGGATACCGAACTACGACGGGCAATGGAAGAGTGGGCACCCCAGCTGAAGGACTACGCGTTGACTCGGCGGACAGACTGGAAGTTCATCGCGCCGGGCGCGCCAAACCAGGGAGGCGCATGGGAGCTTCTCGTGCGCTCAGTGAAGACCGCGCTCGAAGCCACTCTACATCAGAAGAGCCCGCGGGAGGAGACATTGGCGACGCTCCTCACAGAAGCAGAGAACACGGTGAACTCTCGACCGTTGACGCACATACCGGTCGATATCGACGAGGAAGAGGCGCTGACACCCAACCACTTCCTGCTGCTGGGACCATCGAGCTTGCCAGTAGCCGCGCCGTGCACGCGCAGTGATCGTCGGGCGTGGAGGGCGGCGCAAGGACTCGCCGACGAGTACTGGAGGGCTGGATGAAGGATTACCTGCCGACGCTGGTTGCGCGCGGGGACTCGCGGGATGTGTGCAGCAGCGACAGATACAAGAAGAGGACCTCGTCGTGGTGGCAGACAGTAGCATGCCAAGGAACGTGTGGCCGCGGGGAGTTGTGACACGGACCTTTCCCGTACCAGACGGCGTGGTGCGCAATGTGGAGGTGCGGACCAGGGGCGGATTGCTGCGGCGGCCGGTCAGGAAGATCGCCGTCCTCCCGAGAGAAGATTGGGCTCGCGAGCTACGCCGGGGGGAGGATGTTGAGGACAGCTAGAGACCCACCGCCCCGTCGCCCCTTCATACCCCGTTGCGCCCCGCACACCCCGCACACCGGAGCCGAGCGACGACCAATGGGCGTGCAGCATCGTCGCACGGCACTACTCACAGACTGAGACGCCTTCTTGCGAGATATAAGAAGGGCGTTTTGGTCTGTGAGTCGTTCATTTCGGAAGCGGCACTCGAGGAGACAACAAAGACGACTCAAGACAGAAAATCAAGACTCCACAATTGAAGACCTCTCTCTGTACATATTAGATAGTTTAAGAGTGCCGAATTATTGTAAATAGTTTAATACAGTATAGTAAAGAGTACCATCTTTTCTTCACGCAGTCCCCTAGTATAGTCAACCTATCAGTCAGTCATTAGTCAATCAGTAAAATTACAGTCCACTTACATCCATTATATTGTTGGTCCTTCGCCGCCGGATTAGAAGCAAGAATCCATTATAGTATACTTTGGTATACTTGCAGTGCAAATATGTAACTCGTGGTTGTCTTCAAAAATTAAACTTTTTTTTATAGGATAAGGGTGACAAACGAGCACACAGTCCACCTGATGGTAAGTGGTTGCTGCGGTCCATAGACATCTACAACTATCCTCGTTTGCGAATCAAAATGCAGATGCGTTGTCACCCGTGAGGACTAAGATGGAATGCCTCATTTCCAGTAAAAAGGGCCTCCGGCCACCTGCACTCACCAAGCGAAACGCAGAGGTAAACCTCTACTTCACGCTGGTATTCTGTGAGGTCGTGGTGCCACCCCGGTTCGAACCGGCCCTTCCGTGCGACAGAAAAAGCTGCCGCGTGGCTCTACCACTGTTAAAAAACCTAAAGTGACCGAAGAATTTTAAATTAAATTCTTGAGGCAGAAGTTTCTTAGCGCCAAGGTTCAAAAGCCGTGTAGTGGCGGTTAAGAATATCCACTACCCCATATCTTCCCGTGGGTGTCGTAAAAGGCGACAAAGGGACACAGGCAGGAGATGGGCAGCAGCATCTTCCTGGTAACGGCAAAATGCAATAAAAAACTGCGGTTGACAACCCGCTCGCCAAGCGTGGCAACTATGGCTATATACCCCCCATAATGAAAGTTACGAAGAGACGGCCCCCAGTCCCCGGCGGCCCCGCTATTCCTGGCTACGGTGGCGACCATGGTAACGGCGGCGCAGCGGGTGCTAAGAATCTCCGGTGGAGGTTCGGTTGCCACCTACAACGACTTGACCTGGCAACATACAACGCACGGACCCTGAGGACTGACGAGAAGATTGTGGAGCTGGAAGAAGAGATAGACAAGTTACGCTGGCATATTATAGGATTATCCGAAGTCCGAAGAGAGGGGGAGGACACGGTAATCCTCGAATCCGGCAACTTGCTATATTACTGGTAGGGCGACCGTCTGTCCCAAGGAGGTGTCGGATTTATCGTAAACAAGTCTCTCTTTAACAACGTTGTAAAGATTGAGAGTGTGTCGAGGAGGGTTGCGTAACCTTATGACCTTCAGCGAAAC
>JAVANC010000024.1:35075224-35146901 GCA_033319125.1 Parnassius glacialis | reverse complement strand
TTTCAGACATTAATACATTAGTGTAAGTACTGCTATTTTGCTACAGAAATATGTAAGAGGGTGGACCTACCTAGACAGACTCCTGGCCAGTAAGAAAGTTTTACCATCTATGTATATCGATCAGCCATCTTTAATAGGCAGTAATAAATGATGAATGTAAAAAAATATATCTATCTATTTAAAAAAAACTTTTTAAAGATTTTAACGCTTAAAAACACTTATGTTCATTGGACATAATAATATTTTATTTCAGTTTCTGTCTGCAACAAAATGCGCAGCGTTTGTGAACTAAATTGCGCAAGGGACTACATTTTCAACGATTCAATCCACTAAAAGCTCCCTCATTGGGTGCTCTTTAATAAACATTTAGAGAATAATTGAGAAGTATTTAGTATTGTCTTAATAATAGTTTTCGTAGATATCTAAGTGGAATATGAAATTGCCATGTTTTATTAAACAGGATTACGTAATTTTTTTCTTTATTTTTATTTTTATTAATCAAAACAATCGCCGATGCAATTGATGTACCTTTTCCAACTCACTTGCAGTTTTTTAAGAGCGTAAACGGGCTGCATTTTTCCATACTAATGTATTCCCCTATTCTCTTCCTAAATAATTCCCTTAGCGTCATCGTTTTTGTTTATAAAAATCTAGGTCTATTGAAGGCAAAATTGTTACATAAATAAATACGACTTTCCAAAAACCTTAAAAAATGCCCCGTTTTTACCTCCATATCAGACCACTACCAAAGAAATTCAAAATGTTTTTAAGATAAAAGCAAGTGATAGAGCAAAGATCTCTTCTTCCTTTAAATTTTCATACTGAAAATAATTTAATCGGTTTAGTTTTCGAGGAAAAAACAGGGAATACGAAACGTTGATTGGTCATAGTTTTTATAGGTAAAATCGTTCTGAGCTGCATTTGTCCCTATCGCTCTCTATGGGGGAGACCTTATATAGTGCAACGGCAATAGTTTTTTTTCCAAATACCTTTTTCTTAATTCCCGCGCAGACCGACTATGCTCGTAATGCCCCTTTTTGAAAAATCAGCTGGACTGATGGCAACAAATTCTTCAAAGGAATTTGTACTGCCGCTGGGATCATCATCATCACCATCATTACAGCCCGTCACAAGTCCCCCTGCTGAACATAGGCCTCCCCCAAGGCATTCCTGAGTGTTTGGCTGTGCTTTGTGTGCCACAAAACACGATATTGAGCCACCTGCATCCGTCAACTTCTTGTATGTCTTACCAGGTCGTACTCCATCTAGTTGGGGGGTCGACTTACACTTCGCCTACTGGTACAAGGCTGCAACTCGAGAAACTTTTTTCCCTCGGTTATCGGTTTTTCATGCTATTATGGCCAACCCATATCCACTTCAACTTACTAATCCGTTGGGCTATGTCGGTCAATCTGGTTCTGCTGCGGATATCGTGGCAGATACAAGGGTTTACCGGGGGTCCAACGTAGGGATGGATCATTACTTGGTCTTATGCCGAATTAATGGTCTATTCAGGCGTTGACGGCATCGGAGATGTGTGATTTGTACCACTGCGTTAGAGCTTATAAAAAATAGATAGGTTACAAGATGAAGGTGTAAAAGAGAAGTATAAATGTAGACTGAGGGAAAATATAAGTGGTTTTAATGAATTATGTTGAACAGTGGCAGCTCAGATGGTTAGCGATCGCTATAAGCTTCACAGTAAGCGAGATAACCGGGTTCAATCCCCGCCGGCACCAATGAAATTGTTAATTGCAATTATAAGTGCTGATTTTACCACGTGCTTAGCGGAAAATATCGTGAGGAAACCTAAATGTCTGAAAAATAAGAAATAAATATTTCAAGATATGTGAAGTTCGCCAACACGCATTGAGTCAGCGCGGCGGACATTTCCTTGCCTTAAAACCCTCTCAGAAATGAAAGGAGGCCTGTGTTTAGTAGTGGGAAGTAAATAGGCTGCAACTTAATTTTTACTTTAATGAATTATGTATGAATAATTTAGACTTGAAGACTGTATGAATAAGTTTAAAAAAGTTTTGGTGGAAGCAGCCATCGAAGTATGTGGCGTAAGCAAGAGAACGAATGAAAGGAAAACGAACGTTTTTGTGGGATGATGAGGTACGGATAAAAATTGAAGTACAGAAGAGAGCATGGCTAGATTTACTAGCAACCAAAGCTGGTAATTCTGGTGGTATGATTGATGAGATTGAAAGTAAAGAGGCAGACTTAAGACGTATAAATAAGAGAGTAAAAGTAGTTGTTGAAAGGAAAAATCAGGAAAAGATGGATGAGAATGATAAAAGAATATCAGATAACTTACAGGTAAATATTAAAATGTTCTGGAAACTTAAAACGCCAGTGTGAAATTCAAACAGCCTACGAATGAATGCTATACGAGACGAGAATGGCTGAATGCTGACTTATGAAGTTTTGAATTTAAAGACATGAAAGGAATACTTTGAAAGCGTGTTTAAGAGTAAAAATTCGTCTGAATTAAGTGTAATAGAAATTCCGAAAGAAGTGGAGAAAGGTGGAGAGATAAGGGTAGATTAAAATAATGAAAGCAATGAAAAGCATGAAAGCAGGAAAGGCAAATGGATGTGATAGAGTATCACTCGAAATGCTAAGGGCTGGATAGTGTGCAGTTGCATGCCTGGTGGACTGGTGCAAAGTCGTTATAGTCCCAATATATAAGGGAAAGGGGTCGCAGCAGGACTGCAAAAAACTACCATGGTATCAGCTTACGCCGATGATCAAGTCATATTTGCATCGTCGGCGGTCGAGTTATAGATGATAGTTACTTTAAAGAACTGGTCATTTAAAGAAAGGAGTATGAAAGTGAACGCAAATAAGACGAAAGTGATGGTTTTTGAAAAAGAAGAAAGTAAAATGTTATGTTAAATAAGAATATAAGGGGGAGTAATTGAGCAAGTGGATGAGTTTGTATATTTTGGATATTTATTTAGCAGGGATGGTAGATATGATAAGGATATAGAACGACGAGAAAATGCAGGAAATAGAGTGAATGGGGCTTTACGCGCTAATACGAGGAGTCAGAATGTGTCAAATAAGGCACTACTTTAATGTATGGTAGTGAAAGTTGGCAGAAGAAGCACGAGAGTAGAAGAAATGCTTTAGAAATGGGGTCATTAAAGAGTAAGCTAGGGCTTAATCAGAAAGACAGGGTGAGAAATAGTGTGATAAGAGAAAAGTTCGGTTTGCAAGATGACGTTGTGACCAAGATTAAGAAAAGAATGCTTCGATGGTTTGGTCATGTAGAAAGAATGAAGGAGAAAAGAGTGGCAAAGCAAATTTATGTTGCAGAAGTGAACGGCAGGGTCAGGAAGGGACGCCTAGACGAAGGTTTATCTACCAAATTGGCGATACATTGAAAATGGGCCAGATTAGAAGTAACCTTAACCAACGAGCGTGCATGCGTAGATATATGGATGTAAAGGAGGCGAGAAAGGTGTGTTAGGATCGCGTCAAATGGAAGTCCGTAGACTCTGCCTCCCCCTCTGGGTGACAGGCGTAAGTGTTTGGGCGTGTGGGTGTGTGAGGGGGCGGTGTGTGTGTGTGTGTGTGTGTGTGGTGTGTGTGTGTGTGTGTGGTGTGTGTGTGGTGTGTGTGTGTGCGTGTGTGTGTGTGTGTGTGTGTGTGTGTGTGGCTGTGTGTGTGTGTGTGTGTGTGTGTGTGTGTATTAAACTGGACCCTTGATACATGAGAAAATTCTAGTGTAAGTGTAACGTTTGAAAAAATAAAAGAACTACTTGTATGTACCCAGCTGACCCCAGCATGCATACTACGGATTTCTTAAACCAACTTGAAAAGGAAAACACTTGTTGAACTGATTACTGATTAAATACAAGAGAGTATATATTACATCACCAAAACCTTTAATAAATCAATACTCACTTTGAACTAGTACTGAATAATGTGTAATATTGTTGAGATAATTTAACTGAAGCAATCGGATTTGCTTTTACTAAGCTCCAAAAACGAGGATCCGACAAAGTCCCGTATCAGCAACAACTGGGTGGAATATTGTTTAGCCAATTGTACCACAACTCTAATAAACAGAGGTATATTTCAATTCAGTTTGTGCAAATAATACTTATTTGTTTTATTATAATCTATGACTTACAAACGATTTAAAAATGTATTGAATCAACTCTAATATAGGCAGTACACAACGTACATTTAAGTTATGTCAAACCCTGCCCAACTTTTTGTAAGAAAAACGCACATATCTGCATTTTCAACCAACGTTATATGTGTGCGTTCAGCAGTTGGCTTTTGGTTTTGTAAAAAAAATCATCGTATATCTTTCAACCATTCCATGGTCATTTAGTTTATCCTTTTTTAATCTGAGTAAATAAAAATTAAACATAAAATATCATATTGTGAGTATAATAAAACTTGGACATATTCACCGGCTCTTTTTGTTTCTGAGAAATCGGTGATACATAAAATATACGCAACTGATAGACAACCTCCTCCTATTTTGAAGTTAGTTGAAAAAAATAGGAATCCTTACTTTCGAAATTCTTATTTCTAATGCTAAATCTAAGTAAACTGTTTTAGATAAAATAGCGAAGCAGGCCATGAAACAATTTAAAATAATAATAATTAGTTTGGTTAGATACTATGTATTTCTACTTAGCACGATCTTTCTTATGACGAGTTTTCTATGGGCAAATCCTCTGTGACATCTTTATGCCACGGAGTCAGTGAAGGAGTTTAAAGTAGTCTCATAACGGCTATTCTTTTAACCTCATGTTATCTTCACGCACAATCCCTGACGGGGTAGCCAGAGAGAACAGTCGCCAAGTGTCACGATCCTTACATACCTCTTTTGCTTCTTTCAGATTCATTATCTTCTTCATACATGCACGTCTAGGTATCCGAGTACTCTTGTACTCTTCTCATCCGATTGCTCATATACCATCAGAGGGCAGAACTGCAGGCATTAGTCACGTGCATGAAGAGGAATGTGAAATTAAAGGTCTCCGTTTGAATGCTAATAAAACTAAGGTTCTGGTATTTGAAAGGGACGAAGAGAGAACGAAGTGTAAAATATGGGTAAATCAGGAATGTCTAGAACAGGTAAATGAAATTGTATACTTGGGGAGTGCTTTTAGTCGGGATGGAAGATGTGATTTAGATGTTGACAGGCGTGTCGCTGCCCGGGAACAAAGTCAATGGTGCCCTGACTGCGTTAGTCAAAAGGCAAGGCGTAGTGAAGAGCGCACGCCTTGCAATACATAACGCAGTGTTGGTACCGACTTTGTTATATGGCAGCGAAACCTGGGTATGCCAGAAGAAGCATAAATGTAAGTTGATGCAGTGGAGATGCGATCTCTTCGTAAATGTGCGGCGTTACCATGGCCGACCGAAAGCGAAACACCGAAGTGATTCGCAATATGGCAGGTTTGAAAGATGACCTTATCACAAAATTGATAAGGGCGTGCTTCGATGGTTTGGGCACGTTGAGCAAATGAGTGAAGACCGAACGGTGAAGAAAATATATAGCGCGAAAGTTAACCTCATGTTATACTAGCTTAATGCTTGTACTCTATCTAAGGCTCTCTTAAACTATAAAAATAATTTAGTTATCTTCTCCGAACACAATTTATTGAGTAGCCTTAATACCGAATATAATTTTCAGGTGAGAAACGGAATATAATTTAATTTTTCTTTTACAAGATGTATTTATATCCTTGCTGAAATTTGTGTTTCGTCCATATTGCTTTTGTATATTAAACTTAAGGTTAAGGATATAGGAAAATATAAGTGACTATCTTTGATTTTGTGGTCCGTACTCTTGTGTATATTTATAACATTCTTATTGTGTGATATACGGTTTAGTGCTGTTGAACCTGTGAGTTGAACCTTAGCAAATGGTTAATTAGGAAACTTCAACACTACGGTGTAAGAAGTGGTGCTCTTAAATTAATTGTTTCATATTTAAGTAAGAGAACGCAAAAAAGTTTTTCCGGCTCTATGGTACAGATTGGTGTGCCTCAAGGCTCAATTCTCGGCCCCTTTCTGTTTCTTGTATACATTAAGGACTTACCTTACATAGTAGGAGATAACCATGATATAGTATTATTTGCTGATGACACTTCTTTAATTTTCAAATTAAGTCGACAATTGCTATAATATGACGAAGTAAATAATGCTATATCTATATTAGTAAATTGGTTCAATGTAATAATTTGCATTTAAATGGCACTAAAACGAAATGTATGAAATTTATAACTCCAAATGTCAAACAAAAAAATGTTAAATAGTAATGTAATTTTAAATGGGGAGAAACTGAGTCTTGTAGATACCACCATTTTTGTTGGAATCACACTAGACACGAAGCTTCAATGGAGCCCCCATATATCAAAACTAGCAAGCAGACTTAGTTCTGCAGCATATGCCCGTAAAAAAAGATTAGAAGTCTAACTAGTGTTCAAATAGCTAGACTATTTTACTTTAGTTATTTCCCTAACATAATGTCGTATGGTATTTTGCTATGGGGACACGCAGCTGACACTGAAATTATATTTGTTTTACAGAAGAGGGCCATAAGAGTAATTTATGATTTAATGCCTAAAGAGTGGCTGCGACAAAAATTTAAGGAAATTAATATATTAACTTTGGCCTCTCAATATATTTATGAAAAGTAATGTACGTACACAAAAATAAAATTAGTTTTACAAAAATAAGTGATATTCATTCTGTAAAAACTAGGAACAGACACAACCTAGTAGTACCAGTTACTCGACTCCATAGAGTCAGTAATTCATTCTAGGGGCGATGTATACGCTTTAACAACAAAATTCCAGAAAATGTACAAAATTTGACCTGCTCAAAGTTCAAAAACTTTATTAAACTAAGTTTGTATAAAAAGGGTTATTATAATATTAAAGAATTTATGGATGATAATAACCCCTGAAAATGAGGTGATCGCTACCAAGCTATTTCCTATTTCTAATTTGTTGTGTTGTTAATTTGTGTAACATACATGACTGTAAGCTGTTATTTAAAAAAAAAGTACCGCCGGGTTTCTTGCTGGTTGTTCCCAGGACAGAGGTTTTTTTTTCGATCCAGTGGTAATTATACAAAAGACTGACTTTCAATAAGTATTATTTATAATCTATATTGATAAAAAGTTTTTTTTTCTGTTTCTGGTGTTTAAATTAGTGAACGTAATAAAAAAAAGTTACTTTGTAAAGAATTCTCAAGCAATTTTGTTGTTATTTTTTTATAAAACTGAAATGACAAGCGAATTTTCAGCCCACCATGGTAAGTTATGCATAGATTCCTCCTGCCAACTTTAAACTCAGAAGGCTGCAGATGCCATTGTCAACTGTGAGAACTAAGATGGCCTGTAATCGTACTGGCATTCTATACAGACAACTATCAAGCATGCAGCATTGCTGTGTTTCAGAAAATAAGAAGATAAAAGAAATAATTAATAATAATAATAATAGTTTATTTTCACCACTTAGATAACTATTACATTTATAAATAACTATTCTATGGTCTATATTTAGTTTACAAAGAATGATGGAACATCTGTGTCTGAACTAGATAAATATATATCTGTATTTCAGATCACAGTGCTCTTCCTTATTACATATTTACAAACTAACTTTAGTATAATTTAAATAGAAGGTGTACAAAAAAAAATGTGAAAATTAATCTTAACAAAATGTATTTTAATAAAAAGAAAAATGTTAAAGCGTGTATTAAAGTGTATCTCTTTGTGTATAATATGTTGAATGCATGAGTGTGTGTAAGAGGGGTGTGTAAGTAATATTTACTTGTAGTAAGTAATGCTTCAGTTTCTTCATAGTTTAACTGATGAAGAAATTCAAATCATTTAATTTTGCATTTATTTTTATTTAAGGAATATAATTCAGTCTTTTTACTGATTTTGTTATAAAGAAATGGTCACAGGTGATAAAAATATTTATTAACAAAAGAATGACTAGAAATAGTCTATTTTTGCAAACTTTATCTTTTCTTCGCTTAGATAACAAGAATTCTTTATCATAAGATAACCACGAATGTTGTTTCAATACTGTATTCAGAATAAATAGCTGACAAAAAGTGAGTACACCAAAAGATTGGTATAACTGAAATGTAGGTGAAAGTAAAAGTTTAAATGTGCATACTTTAAGAATTGCTCTTTGTACTATTTCAAGGGGCTTTAAAATCGATTTGAATGTACCTTCCCACACAGTAATACAATAAATTCAGAATTGATTGAGCAAGAGCTAAGTATACTTTTTCCAGCAATTTGGGATACGCCACATGTCGAAATTCCGACCAGGCCAGTTATTTTTATCATACTTTCGTCAAGAAACGAAATCAATTCAGCGAATTTTGTGATATAAATAAAAGGTCTCATTCACGTTTGACTAGGTACACATTAAGTTAATTTACCCAAAATAGCTTTCAACTTGTTGACATCAAACCCTTTCGGAACCATTTAACAAATCGATGAGAGGGATCGCCCTTCGGGAATTCTTGAAGTGTAAATTTCCACTCGTAATAATATCTTCCATAATATGTAATTTTATTCAACGGAAACATATCAATGTCAACGTTTCGCATGTAAAATAACAATCGTCTCAAGGTTATGTACATTACTTTTTTAGCTACGATAATTCAACATTACAATTAAGTATACTATATAGTCTCTTGAATTAAAAAAAACACTAAGCATCCCTCCAACATCACATCTTATAAAATACTTTTTTTATAAAACCTGAAAATGACAAGCAATTTTCAGCCCACCCATTGGTAAGTTGTTTATAGATTCCTCCCCAACCAAATTTAACACAAAACAAAACCTTAAAAACACCCTTCGACGCACTTAGATGAATACTTCACAGCCCTGTAAATGTGCTGGCTCTCTTTACTTTACAGACCGAAAAACAGCAGAGCAAGCAAAAGCTGTTTAGCGGCCAGAAATAAAATCAGACAATTGGGTGGAAGTTGTGGTGGGGGGGGGGGAAAGGGTTCCTACTACCTAGCAACTTATTGAGTTACTTTTATTTTACTACAGACCGGTAATTTCATGTCAAGAGGATAGATTTTTCCGCTGTAACCCGAAGACACCTATTCTAATTAAAACCACAGGAACAAAATGTACGTGAAGGATTCTTCCGGCAAAGGAGAAGAGCTATGTCCAGCAGAGGACATTTAATAGCTGATTTGGTCTAAGAAGTTTTGATACATATAATATATATAACTTTCCTAATTCTTGACCGACTAAAGTCTCTAATGAACCTGCTGGATTTTACATAAAAGAATGAATAAAAATAATGACTCCCTAACATTACATCGCGCGTATCTATTAGGAACACGGCGTCGTCTTATTCCGGATGCTTTGGCTATTGAATATTGTATAAAAACCGCTTAACTCTTTGGTATGTTGATAGTGTAAAAGCGGAATTTAATTGGCGTGTTTTATCAAATTTTTTTTTATTTAATGTTATTTTTTACGTTTTTTTTAATGGGCCATGTGATGAGTGTAGCTGGCTACTAAGCTTAGTGCTTTTTTTTTAATTCAAGAGTCTAACAATAGTATACTTAATTGTAATGTTGAATTATCGTATCTAAAAAAAGTAATGTATTTAACCTTGAGACGATTGTTATTGTACAAGCGAAACGTTGACGTTGAAATTTTTCCGTTGAATAAAATTACATATGGAAGATATTAAGATTACGAGTAGAAATTTACTCTTCCAGAATTCCTGAAGGGCGATCCCTCTCATCAATTTGTAAAATAGTTCCGAAAGGGTTTGATGACAACAAGTTGAAAGCTATTTTGGGTAAATTAATTTAATGTGTACCTAGTCAAACGCGAATGAGTCCGTTTATTTATATTACGATATTCGCTAAATTGATTTCGTTTCTTGACGAAACTATGATAACAATTAACTGCTGGTTGGAATTCTTTTCTTTTCTCGTCTTATTTTCTAGAACACAGCAATGCCTGCATTGAGAGTTGTCTATATAGAATGCCAGTACAATTACAGGCCATCTTAGTCCTCACAGTTGACAATGCATCTGCAGCCTTCTGTGTTTGAAGTTGGCTGCAAGTGCCCAAGGACTGCACTAACCAATTGGTAAGTGGACTGTAAGCTCGATTGTCACTTAATTTTTATAAAAAAAAAATTAAGAGGATAGCCGAGTTATTGATATAGGTAAACTGTTTTTACCGATTTTTCATTTATTTATATTTTATATTCCCAATGGGATGTGACATTGGTGCGAATTTAACACAGTGAAATCTGAATAAAATAGTTTTCAGCCCAGTTCAAAATGGAGAAGATTTTTAATTGTACAGTACACTTCTTTTGGATTCTTGATATCTTCGTTAATTGTAAACCAACAGTAATGATTATTTTTATTTAATTGCTCCAAGTGGTACCTTATACATTTGAAAAAAAAAATTAGACGTCTTTAATATAAGCATGTTATATTCTTTAGTCCACTCAAACTTGTCAAAAATTTGACATTTAATAAAAAGTGCCTACAAGCTAACTTCTAAGAACTCAAAAGCATAAAATAATTGCCACTTAACAGCTCTTGAAGTCGAGACTTTAATTTTTGTATTTTACAGTGGCCCTACTTTTTTATTTTTTTTATTTCTTTGTAGAAAGCTTTTAAATTTTATTAAAAAAAATTGTTCAATAATATGTTGATGTTGTTGTTGCATTTGTGTAACAAAATTAAAACATTGTAGTAGGGAAATGCGTTTTTACATCAAGTCTCAAAAAAATGAAAATTATGCTGGTGAATCCGATCCGTATAATCCAAAGCGAATTGTTAGTTTATTAATTTCTGAGATGTAGTAGCACGGGGTGTACTAAATGGCGGCAAACGGTTATTCTAACCAGATGCCAGCAGCGGCATCTTCCCGGTAACAAATAAAAACGACTTGCCCGCCAAGAGTGGAAACTATGCCAAATATCTCCGCTCTGGGGCAATTTATGAGGGAAACCTATGCTAAACTTTTGATAGTCATTAATGGATATATGAATGGTAGCGCATTGTCATGCAATTTGTCTGAAATTCTTTAATACGCGAGCAAGCTAAATTTGATTCTATGCAGAGACGAACATTTTGACAAAGGAGTTTAAAATTTTAGATACCTACTAAAATTTTGTACTTTTGTTAGAGAAAATATTTGTGAGTAAATCTGGACGGTAAATCAACTCTCAACTGGGTTGTACTACTACAACTTTTTTGTTTTGGTTTAAATAACTTATTTCATTCAAGGAAAGGGATCTTAGTTCATATAGTCTATTCATAACATGATAAAAGTAATTTCATTTAATTGGTTAAACATTTGCATGGAAAAAAATATACGTCAATGTTTACTTTCTCTACCTATCTTAATGGCTAGATATACACATGATTTTATTATTTTTGTACTTTTTTACACAGTAACTTTCAAAGGATATAGGTTCCATTCTTTTTTTTATAATAAATATTAAAAAATCTCCTCCAATTTTTGATGTTCACATAAATACAATGAGGACAAATGAATTCTGTCAAACCGCGCTCAAGTAGGTATAAGCGTGGCGTTACTAGTCACATGACATGTGCTAGCTTAAAACATAAAAACATTGAATATTTTATTGCTACTTTCATTAGAACGGCTTTCAGCTCAACACATAAACCGAGTGATGTGTTAAGCTCAGACAGATTTCGTGTAACATTGGGAAAAGGGGATTAGCACCTGCTATTACCATTTATTAAAGCTTACCGTAAATTTTAATTTTTGTTTAGATTAATAGGCGGTATACAAATATATGCTAAAGTACCAAGTACTATTATTATTTATTCTGTGGCTAAAGTGTAAATACATACTAGTTTTACTGCATTTCAAGACAGATATAAAAACGAGCTAATGACCACGACATTTTTGGCAACAAGCTGTCGCCTATTAGGAACACCGTTACTTACCGTTACCGTTACAGCATATTAAAGTCCACTGCTGAATAAAGGTCTCCCCCATAAATTGTCTCATAAGGGGTAATTGCCATAGTTTCCACGCTTGGTAAGCGTTATGGCATCAGCTGGTTTTTTATTTTTTAGTCGTTATTAAGAAGACGCTGCTGCTCATCTCGTGATTTGTTTCCCTCTGTCGCCTCTTGCGACACCCGCGGCACATGAGTAAAGAAATCGACCAGAGGGGAAGCTACATACAAAAGACTCGCTTTGGGTACACGCATGCACATAGCGCAGCGATGTGTGCGTGAGCTCCCACCGACAGGTTCACCGACGCACCGTCAGGGTACAAACCGGTTTGCACCGGCTCAGTTAGAGTGTGAATGAAAGGGCTGTTGGTCAGGCGCGTTGAAATAAATAGACGAATATTAATTCGTGATTTGACAGATCAATAAATCTATTAATTTTTTTACAATTAGAGTTAAGTTTAGAGATTGTGCGCTATAATATAAGACATTATAGATTTATAAGTAGGTATATATTTATATTAGATAATTAGTGTTCGTATAAGCTAAATTCCTAAGTTGTACAGTATGTATGAAAAATTCGAGAGAAAATAATACAATAGCCAGACAGTGGTGCAGTTAGTGTTAGTGGTACTAGTGCTGGTGATGATGATGGTGGACGGTGGTACTGATCGTGCGGTGTTGGTAGCGGTGAATGGTGGTGCTGTACGTGCTGGTAATGGTGTTGGTTATTGTGGTGGTGTTGGTAGTATCATTAGTGGTGTTGGTGGACAGTGGACCGCCACTGACACTACCACCATGACCAGCATCACCACCACGACCAGCATCACCACCACGACCAGCATCACCACCACGACCAGCATCACCACCATAACCCTTACTACCGCCACAATCATCCTGGTAGTAACATTGGTGGTGGTGGTGTATCACCACCAACACCGCCACTGCCCACTACCATCATCACAATCATTACTAATACCATCTGATTTTTTGTACTCATGAATACGTTGTCTTACGATAATGATATTGATAGAAATATAGATATGTATATGTAATGTTTATTTTTATTTTTTCCTTAAAATGTTTACTTGCATCAGGTGATAACCCTATCAGAATAGGTATAGATTTTTGACGTTGTTAGAAAGCTTCCCCTCTGGTCTTCTTTACTCTGTGCCCACGGGATGTTATGGGGTAGTGGATATTCTAACACCGCCACTGCACTTAACTTAGGAATAACACAATGATGTGAAATATTTGAGAAATTACATGGCGGGGAAGTTAATTTGTTAGAAAAATGTAGGGGATCATTTTTCTTTATTTTTTATTAGTTATATTTTAAATTACTCTATAATATAAAAATGAAACTGTGAATGTGTTCGCAAATCTGTAAAGCAGCTGAACCAATTTCGCTAATTATTTTGTATAATATTGCTTGAAGTACGAAGATGGTTCTTACGGAGAGAAAAATTTCAAAAATTGCCCGAAAAAGTCTAAAAACAACACTTTTCTTTATTCCCATACAAACGATTCGTAATAATACTTAAAAATCAATTTGAACTTTAATACCATACCTTAAAGTTTAAGTGTTAGTGGAGTGACGTTAGTTCGTATAAATATTAATGTCAATATTTGTCAATATTTATACACATTGGCAGATAACTGGTGTTATAAGGTGTAACTTTGGTTGTTTTTATTTTAGGGTTCCGCGAAAAATAAATCCAAGCGGGCGAAGTCGCAGGGAACAGTTAAACTATATATATGTATATAAAATTCTCGTGTCGCGGTGTTTGTTACCAACCTCTTTCGAAACGGCTGAACCGATTTATATGGAATTCTGTGTGCATATCGGGTAGGTCTGAGAATCGGCCAACATCTATTTTTAAAACCCCTAAATGATAAGGGTGAAATATTTTTTATTTTTTTGACAATTTTTTATTTTTATTTTATTGTGATTTAGCATTGAAAAATACATAAAACTTCAAACTTTCACCTTTCTACGATCAACCTCTGTTTTTTAATCGCGATTTTTAAATCTATAAAATATTTCCTAGAAATAATGTATGTGGCAAAACAACGTTTGCCGGGTCAGCTAGTTAGATATAAAATGAATAAACCAAACTACATATTATATTCCTAAAAGTAAAGAAAAAATACATAAGCTTTAATAGTGTAAAAATATTGAGGGATAAACCACGGAGGCATTGTTTAGTGTATCTATAGGATATTCTAGAAACCGATAAAATTTTACCTAAAACGCAATTTCTCAATTATATAAGGTTGTGTAATAAATAACTTCGCCTCAATTCCAACTAGTGACATCTGATGAACGGAAAATTATTAACCCTTACTACCAAGTCCTGTTTCAATCATAACCTTCTAAGTCATTAACGACACCCATATAAAACATACTGAATAATGTTTATTTTTATTTACACGAATACTACCCAATTATAAAAATATAAAGCCACTGCAAGCATTGCTTTTGGCTGAAAAAATAGATAAGAAAGCGGTACCTATCCAGATGGACTCTTAAGACAAAAAAAGTATTGTACTAGGTATTGTATGACCTATCGATGTAAACTGTTACAAAAAACTATGAAGGTATTGCGTGAGGAATTTCTTAATTAGTACTTAACTTATATGTGTATTTTTAAGTACCTAAAAACGCGATGTTTACGTAACTTGTACGTGAGCATTTTGTGTCAGATATTAAATTAAATGGATATTACGCTATTTTGGTATCTTTTAGAAAAACAATATAAACTATAAACACAATATTATAAGCTGTAATTAAAATTAAAACATATTACTTTAAGTTTATTTGAAACAATAAGACAATATTTGCTCTGTGTATTTCTTATTTTTAGGGTTCTGTAGTTACACAACAAGGAACCCTTATTGTTTCGCCATGTCCGTCAGATACCCTAAGTGCTACAAATGTGTAATTTGGCACAGTTATAGATATTAATCACGCCTAGAAAACTGTGTAATAAAATCCTAATACACATTTTATTTTGGCTACATCCCATACAATAATAAATGGAGGATGATTTTTTTACCAGTCTATTATATTATGCGGGTATCGTTAGATAGTTCTTAGAAAAATACTGGGGATGTGGAAAAACATATTTTCAATTTAGGGGTCTGTTTGCAAAATATTTAGCTTTAAAGTGGAATTCTTCATATAAGACATCATGAGAGAGCCTTCATGTGACAGTTTGTTGATTCTATACAAAACTAAAACAAACCGTCACAAAAAGGTAACAAACAAGCTCACAGTCCACTTGATGGCAAGTAAATGATGTGATTTAAATATATAAATTTTCAGGTCATAAGTCCTGTCAAAAACTTTTTATAAAAATAATGATACACTTATTGATAATTATATAGAATTTACATATGAAATGAAAGGTAATTTAATTTAGAATACAATTTTATTTACATTATTCAAAATGCCCTCCCCTATTTTGAATACTTGCCTTAATCGATGCGGCCAATCATCAATTGCTGAACGCACCACATTCATATCTATTTCTGCCGCTGCTTTAGCCAAAGATGCTCGGAGAGATTCCAAATTGTGATGAGGTTTAGCGCAAACTTTCTCCTCCAAAAGTTGCCATATCTTGTAATCCAGTGGGTTTAAATCTGGACTAGAAGAGGGCCAGTCTTCATGTCCGATAAAGTCAATTCCACGGGTGGTCAACCAGTTTTGCATGCTTCATGTCATATGAGCTAGTGCAGAGTCCTGTTGGATCCAATGTCTGTTTTTGAACATTGTTTGAGAAAGAGGTTCCACTATGTTTGTTAGAACGGTATTTTGGTACACCTTAGCACTCGATTTTACATCTTTTTCACAGAAAAACACCTCATTTAAGCCTGAATATGAGACTCCAAGCCAAACCATGAGTGACGAAGGATACTGTCCTCGTTGAACCTTCGGAATACCCGTGCTGGCTTCTTCACTGCTGTGGGCAAACACCTTATCATTATGTTTACTATAACTTTTTTCGATGTTAAAATTTTTTTTATCCGAAAACAAATTTTCGCGGCATTTTTTTCCCGCGTACCGCCGTAACATAGCGCGGGATCTATCCAGCCTAATTTTTTTCAAACGCTCGTTCAAAAAATGTCCGGTCTTCTTACGATGAGCTCGTAGTCCTAGGTCTTCATTGGTCACTCTTTTGACCATGGTTCCGCTTACGCTCATCTGATCAGCTAAGATGTTTTGTTTAAGAACAGGATTTCGTTGGATTCGCGCCTTCACTGCTTTGATGATCGCGGGTGTCCTAACTGTATGAGGTCGGCCGGTCTTTTTACGATCTTCGAAGCTTGAATCTTCAGTGAATCGTTTGATAGTGCGATAAACAAATCGTAGGGTTATTTTAAATTTTTGTAGAATATTGAAAATCTCCTTTGGTGCGTAACCACAGCGGTGCAACGCGATAACCGCTACTCTGTCTTCTTTCTTCGATCACTCCATATTTGAAAATGAATGAAAATTAATGTCTTTTTCATTTTCGGCAAGCACAAACGTTATATTTTTAAAATTAGCGAAGTTCATCTAGCCAGTATTCAAAATTTTTAAATAACAAAGTTTTGACAGAACTTATGACCCGACTAAGTATATCTATTCTCAGTTATCAATGAAAATGAAGATGCGTTGCATCGGATTTCGGTTCTCTACACTCGCCATACGAAACACAGCAGCAATTTTATATTCTATGAGAGAGTGGTTCTTCCCCGGTCAAGCCGCTTCATGCCTGCTACAATCATAATTTAGCTGCAGTGTAGCTCTAACACGTATTTTATATCTGCAGCATTTATCGACTTCTTAAATGACCTACTAGTAGGCCTAAATTATACTTGCTTTTCAATGTACTACAAAGTGATGAAAATTTTGATGTCAAAGAAGTTCGTGAATAGGCCTGCAGTTCGGGTGCACTTCGCTTACCGGTAGAGGCTGCAACTCGAGAACGCTTTCTTCCACATCGGTTCAGTTGGACTATGTGGGTTACTCTGGTTTTGCTGCCGATATACTCATTTAGAATTCAGATAAAATCTCTCTATATTAACCTATTAACAAATATCTAATAATGATGAAATAACTTCCCTAAATTCGTTGACTACCTAGATTGATCATATTATTCCAGAAACATTTTTAATAACTTGAAGAACTCGGTCGTGATATTTTTTTGATAGGGTGACAAACGAGTACACAGTCCACTTGATGGTAAGTGGTTTCTTGTGATTTATAGACATCTATATTTACATCCTCAATAATGTATCAAAATGCAGATGCGTCGTCATCCGTGAGGACTAAAATGGAATGCCTCTTTTCCAGTAAAATGGATCTCTGGTTCTCTACACTCACCATACGAAACAAAGCAGTATCAAGCTGCCATTTAACGCTGGTATTGTGTGAGAACATGGTGGTGCTACAACTATATTACTAATATAGCTGCAGCATTGCTCTACCACGTAAGATATTGACTTCTTGGTACACGAAAGTCTAGACTAAGCTTGGATAAGTAAGGTTTGAGTTGCCAAGTTTACCGTTTGATATAAAACATAAAGCTAAACCAAAACAATATGCATGTAATCCAAAAAATTTTAAACAAAATTTAGGTTGAGATCGACTAGTTAAAATCTTCACTTCCGTTGTACCTTAAAATTGCGACGACTCTTACGCCTCATAACGTGGGGCGTAATTCGTTTTTTTTTAAATTGGATTAAAAATGTTTATGTGAGAAACATTTTTAAGTCCAATTAAGTCTACACTCCCTTAATGATTTCTTATATTTACGCGAATACCACACACCTCACAAAATGAACCGCGATAAAACCCGTAAAATAGTTTTATTCCATCTACACTCACTTCACAACATGCTCAAATGTTATATAAAATGCCTTTTCTTTTATACTTTCATCAAAAGTACTCGTTTTTTTTTCAAGATACACATTTTAATACACGAGATAACACAGTATACCGGAGGAATTTATTTATACATTTCGCAATTTATTATCTGTTCGCCGTGTGAAAAGTTTCCATACGACGCTTTTATCTGGGGCCAATTTCATTATTTTCGTGTTATATAAATATTGGACTCTAATCGCATTTGAGGCGAAATATGTCAAAAATACAAGTAGTTTTCTCGACAAAAGAAATTGAGCACATTTATTAGGTTGTTCTGATCTGAGGAGCTTGTTAAAATTAATGTATTTTCCGCATTTGTGATCACCGGGATAAATAAAAGGGAAGCGTTACGTGGGATAAAATGGACATCAATTTTTGCGAACAATGAATTTTGTTTCAGTTTAGTAATGGAATTGACCATCGTACCTAGAATCTTTTCTGTTTACTAACAGAAATTTTACTAAAAGAATATTACTATATTTTCATAAAAATTACCTGAATAGATTATTAATTATATATGAAGTATATTGGAAATGTTATTTAGTCCTTAAATGTTATTTATACCATAGAAGGCAGCTGAACATTAGTTCTAAATGTGCTTGGTGAGACCACATAAGTATGTTTTGGGTTTTCTCTCATGATGGGCATCTTGTTTATTTTGATTTATATTTTATTTTATTTATAATAATAATAATAATAAATATTTATTTCATTTCCAATTACACATGTTTACATACAGGAACAAATATGATTAAAATTAAATAAAGTAACAATAAGTCTAACAAAAATAACATGGTATGATAAAATTAAAACTATGTGTAGCTAAATAATATAGAATCTACAAAAGAAAAATAGAAAAGTCAAGTTTATAATATTAGCTACCTGCCTGAACTAGGTTGAGTACCTGTGTTTCAGACATAAAAATTATCTGAATAGATTATTAATTATGAATGAAGTATATTGGAAATGTTATTTATTCCTTAAATGTTATTTATGCTAAAAAAATTATGAGAGGTTAATAAGTTATTTATATTTATAAGCCGTGGTAGCTCAAATGGTTAGCGGTCAATATAACCTTCCCAGTGCGCTAGCAACCCAGGTTCGATCCCCCGTCGGCACCAATGAAATTGTTAATTGCAATTTTGAGTGCTGATTCACCATGTGCTCGGCGGTGAAGGAAAACATCGTGAGGAGTTCTGCGTGTCTGAGAAATAAGAAAAAAAATTCATAGATATGTGATGTTCGCATACACGCATTGACATTTCCTTGCCCTAAAACCCTCTCAGAAATGAGAGGAGGCCTATGCCCAGCAAAGGGACGTAAATAGACTGCAACTTTACTTTACTTTACTTTAATAAGTTATTTTATTAAAGATTAATACTGATAGATAAGGCATGGACTCAACAAATCGATGCTTGAAGCCTTTGATCGGGTTAAATGACAAGTTTTGGGAGAGGCCTATACCTATTAGTAAAGGTCTGGAGATTAATTATGAGAAAAACTGTTATTGTTATTGAATAGTGCCCTTTTTTGTAGTGCTCAATGTTAATGGAAAAACATATTAAACATTTTTAAGAGGGTCGCCCCTTCTCATACAGAACTCATACACAATCGATTATTCTAAAATACTATACATAGGTAAATAATAAGACACCTCCGGGATTAAAATATAACATAAAAACTAATATCATAATGTAATAAATGAATTAATGTGACATTAAATTAATAATAAATTTCCAACACCATTTGAATATTTGTTCACAAATCAATGAATAGTTAAGCTTCTTAATTTAAGTTGGTACTGAACAGAACTGTGGAATATGAGAATATTTTATTCAAACTGGTACAAAATACAACCCTCAGCGGGTACAAAATTAATAGTTATCACTGCTGGGCGTAAATTTATCTTAAGTAATAAAAAGTAAATGTACATACCGTACGTCCTATAGCTGGGTACAATTTCTGAGGGGGTTTAATAGCAAAGAAGTGTCCGCAACGCTGCATCAATGCGTGTTGGTGTACGTCACGTCACTGATTTTTTTTCTAACCTGCATGTTTCATCGCGATGTTTTCCTATAACTTCGAGCACATGGTTTTTTATAGCATAAGGGTGACAAACGAGCACACAGTCCACAAGTGGTTGCTGTGGCCCATAGACGTCTACATCTATCTTCGTTTGCAAATTTAAATGTAGATGCGTTGTCACCCGTGAGGACTAAGATGGAATGCCTCTTTTCCAGTAAAAAGGGTCTCCGGTTCTCTTCACTCACCACACGAAACACAGCTGCATTAAGTTGCTACTTCACGCTGGTTTTCTGTGAGAGTGTGTTCGTTCTCCGGGCGAGCCGACCCATTCGTGCTACAACTATATTAATATAGCTGCAGCATGGCTCTACGGCTCTACCACGTATAAACAGTGTGGTTAATCAGCATTTAAAATTGTGATTAATAATTTCAGTGGTGCTTCTAGAGATCCTATCCCAGTTGTTACTTTAATGTTAAATTTACGCCATAATATTATAAAATATGCAATTCCATGACATTATCTACTTTTCCGCCGAATTTCATTATTTATTTATATTATCATATTATAAGTGTGATTGGATGAGAAACAAACTTAAGTGGCAAACTTTCAAATTAACAGTATTATTTTAAGAGTTATTATTCATTTCGTTGCTACTTTGGGTGAAGCGCATGACTTTTAGACTGTTTACAGACTAAGTGGAGGATGAGGATATTCAAGGAGCGATCATCTAATTTGAAACTGCACACTTTTATTTTGGTATATTTTGTCACATAACTATTTGTATGTATTTAAAATCTAAATATTTTTCTTGTGTTTTAGTACACAAAATATGTTTACTTTATTTGAAATGATAAAAAATATAAAATCTAACAAAAGTACAAGGGAGGTGCAGTTTTTAACTAGACGATCTCAACCTAAATTTAGTTTTATATCTTTTGGATTTTATGCGATCGTTTTTGCTTTAGCTTTATGCTTTATACCATACGATAAACTTGGCAACTCAAACCTTACTTATCCAAACTTAGCCTAGACTTTCCTGTACCAAGAAGTCAATATCACGAGCGACTTCTAAAAGTAATTAAGTGTTTATGAAATATTATAGGCCTATCTCGTTATTGGGTACTCTCTCAAAAATAATTGAGAAAGTGGTCAATGTGACGCTGCTTAAATACTTTGAGTCAAATAGATTACTGGCCGAGAACCTGGATGGCTTTCGCTTAGGTAAATCCACAGAGGATGTTGTCAGCAATTTTGTTAACTTCACCATTGATAAGATCGACGATAATCAAAAGTGTGTCGGTGTCTTCTTGGATTTTGTGAAGGCTTTTGATATAGTTTCTCGGCCAACACTTTAAAAAAAAGCTTGAGATACTTGGATTGAGAGGGATAGCTCTGGCTCTCCATCGGAGACTCTTTCAGTGACTACGCAGAGATCAAGTTTGGCGTACCGCAGGAAAGCGTCCTTGGCCCTACGCTGTTCTTGGCTTATATAAAAGACTTGTGCTCCACAAAATAACAAATGCAAGAATCTTCTTTTTTGCAGAGGACACTGCAATTATTTTTATGCCAACTCGTGGAACCAGCTACGTTCTATTGCACAGGAAGTATTAAATGATGTGAGTGAGTAGCTTCAACGAAATTAAGTCCATGCTAACATTAATAAAACCAAACTTATCCCATTTTGTATAACTAATAAGTCAGCACCGTCAGAAAATCTTGACCTTAAACTCCACTGTTGTCTAAACAAAGATCCTCTACAATGCCAATGTGAGCATCTTGAACGAGTGAGTACTGTGAAATATCAAGCTCAGATAGAAGCCGTCTCGAAACGGCTATAAACTTATGCATATTTTCAAAAAACTCAGAATTGTTGCTGATTTAGACCTACTAAAAATGATTTACTTTAGCCTGTGCCAATCAGTTCTAAATTATTGTATATCAGTATGGGGAGCTAAGAGCAAATCGCACTTACCCAAACTTGAGCGTGTCCAGAGAGCCATCTTGAAAATAGCGTACCGCCGACACAGGAGATATCCAACTGACAAACTTTATACTGAATGCCAATTACTTAGTGTTCGTCAACTGTACATAGCCTCAGCAATATTACTATTTCACCGACAAGCTAAGCAGTTGGCACGCACTTCTTAAAGAACACATAAATGGGTCCGCCCAAGACCAAAACCGCTTTTGGCCGCAGATCAAACGATTACATGGATCCTTATCTATACACTAAAATATATAAATCGAATAATAAAGTCTTGAATGTGACCAGATCAAGTTGTAGATTATTGGTACATAAATGGTTACAAAATAAAAAAATATGAAGAAACTGAGGCTTTATTAAAAAATCTTATCTGAACTAATAAACCACCGTATACCAGATGACAGTATACCAGACACTGCCTTAAATGGAATATATTATATTCCAATATATATATATATATATATATATATATATATATATATATATATATAATATTTTATTCCAATGATATATGATAAATAAATAAATATGATATGATTCCAATATAATATAGATGTTAATAATATCTTAAATAAATAAATAAACCTGATAATCTAAATGCATATTGAGAATAATTAATCATTCAAAGAGTATGAATTTGTACTATAAAAGTATAATATTGCAGAAATATTCGCAATTCTAATGAGACTAATGTTAAATATAACTTAAAAGTTTGCACCAAACATATAAATATGAGTTAGTTTTTATTTTTTTTAATTTAATTTTATTTTTTTCCTTCTTTTTCTGTGTTGTAAACTATGTATGTGATAAATTCACTTGTACGTTTCATTTTTATTTTTCATTTATTTCAACAAAGTAACAGTTTTAATTACAATATAATGTCTTCATGCCATTAAACAAAATTGTGTTTGTCTTGGCACTGCACAGTTTGCTTTAATATATTATTTTACATTATACTTTTATTTACATAATTTTGAAATTAACCTTTACTTAAACTAAACATATTGCCATTTAAAAATTGTGTGAAATAATATTATACATTTTTGTGTTTACATTTTTTATATGAACTTTATAGTAGATATTTCTTAAACTATAATTATATTTTTTTTGTGGAGAGGGTAGATATTGATATTTTTTACAAGAAACAGTGAAGCAAAAATGTATTTGTTTTGTCTTCGATTGTTCAACTCGTACATTATACTGTAAATTAATTACGCGCGTACACACGGAATGCATTTTTAAAGAATAGTTTTTTTAATGTAATTTATTTGGTTTCATGACTATTCACGAACTTCTTTAACGTCAAATTGTCAATCTCTTTGTATTACATTAAAAAAATATTATCGTATAGGCCTGCTAGTAAGTATGCAAGAAGATATATACGTGTTATAGTTACACTGCAGCTAAATTATGGTTGTAGCACGCATACGGCGGCTTGACCGGGAAGAACCACATTCTCCTAGAATATAAGCGTGAAGCAGCAAATTGCTGCTGTATTTCGTATGGTGAGTGTAGATAACCGAAATCGGAGGCAACGCATCTTCATTTTGATTGATAACTGAGAATAGATATATATTTAAATCACAGCATTTACTTACCATCAAGTAGACTGTAATACTTTTTATGACAGTTTGTTTTATTTTTGTATAGAATCAACAAATTTTCACATGAAAGCTCTCTCAAGAAGTATTATATTTAAGAAACATATCTATAACTGTTACGATCCGTTTTATTACATACAAGGTAAAACTATGTGATACAAAATGATTTCTTATATTTACGCGAACAATTCACATTTAAATAAAACTAATTTTACGGATTTTATCACGTATATTAATTTATATTTATATTTGGTAATGATTATATAAAATAATAATTAACTTAAACAATACGATCCAACTAGTAATTCGGAAATTTAGGACGACTTTAAAATGAAACAAATTTAACCGATGTATAAGCTGCTTTTAAATCAGTATTTTGTTTTCAATAAAGATTTTTCATAATCATAGCATACCGTATAAACTTTCAATGAAAAGTTTTTAAAAGTTTATATGGTTTAAACTTTATCGAAAACTAAAAAAGACAGTAATTTCGACAATATAGCTTCTATAGTCGATTTTAAGATATAAACGCGAGACAAAAAAGCCTCTATGTTAGAAGTTATAAAGTGGACGTTATTTTCTTCTTCTTAACCGACTTAAAAAAGGAGGAGGTTCTCAAATCAACTGTAGTTTTTTTTGTATGTTACCTCAGAACTTTTATCTGAAATTTTATTTTGTTTTATTTATTTTATTTTTGTTATTAGATACATGCTTACAAGTTTACAGATGATAGCATCCAACATCCCTTTGATTCTTTGATATTGATACTTAACCGAGGATAGATGTAGATGTTTATGGGCCACCGCATCCTCTTACCATCAGGTAAACTGTATGCTCGTTTATAACCCTTATTTTATAAAAACACAATAAATGAGACGATGTTTTTAAACGTGAATATCATTACTTGTTATAAATAAACACATGATTACCTCCACCATCATTTACATGTAACGACGTTGCGCCAAAGTTCACATCCATGGTCTGCCTAACGAGCTGTGAACTGAAATGGATCATAGCGGAACTGATTTATATAATAAGAGCATTCAACGCTTCGCTAATCGTACTTATCTGTAGTGCTTTTAAAATATCTTGAGATTTTTAAACATTTACAAAGGCTATAAATACCTTGGCAAATTATTATTTACCTAGGTAAATTATTAAAAGTTATAGATACAAGTTATATAGTTACAGCCTATACGTCCCACTGCTTTGCATTAACCTCCATTCATTTCCGTGAGTCTTCAAAATATTTTTTTTTATTTCTCAGACATGCAGGTTTCCTCACGATGTTTTCCTTCACCGCCAAGAACGTGGTAAATCAGCAATTAAAATTGAAACTATTTCATTTGTACGGTGCAACCGTACAAATCGCCCGATCAGCATTCTTGCCTCATATACTTATTTTATTGTTCATCGAATCAGTTCACATAACATCCCCACACAGCGCGTTCGTGTACTCATCATTAGCTATTAGCAGTTTTTTATTTTCTATTTTACCTCAAGCAGCATATTTTATTTATATTATCAGCAGCAGCATCTTAGGTGTAACCTACATCATTAGTGCCGGCGGGGATCGAACCCGGGTTAATCACGTACTGTGAAATTTACAGCTTCCGCTTAGCCCTTGAGCTACCGCGGCTCAAGGTAAATTATTTATATTTGATAGTAATAAGTGAACCTTATTCCGTGGGATCTGGAATTGGTACAACCGTTATCGTTGCAGAAACAGTGTTGCTGAAAGAGGCCTCCTCCATAGATTGCCTCATAGGAGAGATAGTTGCCATGCTTGGCAGGCCGGTTAGCATCCGTATTTTTATTTTCTAGTTTTACTATGAAGTCACTGCTGCCTATCTCCTGGCTTTTTACTCTGTCGCCTCTTACGATACCTACAATACAATCAGGGATAATGAATATTCTTACAACGTCACTACGCGGTTTATTAACTGCACGAAAGTAAGGACAATTCTTAAAAAACTTATTTTACGTTTTTTATCGTATTTAGTTCACTAATAAAAAGTGAAAAAACAAAATACCGAAGGAGTGTGTGGCACAGAAAATTTACCTACTATGGTAAAGGCACCTTATTCTGAGGGATTCCAAAATTGGCTCAAAATTTCGAAGTATTTAGAAAAACGACGTTAATAAGTACTTTTTAATGCACGAGCTGATTATTTAATCACCTACCATTTAATCTATTTCAAATTAAAATCACAAAAGCCTTTGATAAATCCAATCCAAATATTTTTAACAGTGGTAGAGCCACGAGGCAGCTTTTGCTGTCGCACGGATGGGCCGGCTCGAACCGGGGTGGTACCACGAACTCACAGAAAACCAGCATGAAGTAGAGGTTTACCTCTGCGTTTCGCTTGGTGCGTGCAGGTGGCCGGATGCCCTTTTTACTGGAAATGAGGCATTCCATCTTAGTCCTTACGGGTGACAATGCATCTACATTTTGATTTGTAATAGAGGATAGATGTAGATGTCTATGGGCCGCAGCAACCACTTACCATCAGGTGGACTGTGTGCTCGTTTGTCACCCTTATCATATAACAAAAAAAAATTGTCAGGTCTTCGTAAATATACATTAAAAGATTAAAATATTTTCTTCGGTATTTTTCGAGTTTTGACAAAATACCGCAGGAATAACAGAACAGCTAAAAAATTTAAAAAAAAATTAATGATGGATGACAGATAGTTATCATAAGCGCCGAATTAATGCAAAAAAATATGTTCATTTAAGCCTTAATATTTTTTTCTTATTTAAAAAAAATTGCCTCCGCACTAGGATTTCTGTATCGTGGGTGTAATGTAAACTGCATTCATACATTTTACAAGGACAAGCATCTAGACCCATAATAATTACTTGTAGGCCATACAAATACTTGTTCCGTGCGGGATTCGAACCCATGGCCCTTAGCGCTGCAATTCGTGGCTAAGCCACTGCGCCAAGGAGCCGTCAACTTAGTATTGAATAAAATAAATAATTAAAAAAGCTTAGAAAGATATACTTGACAAACAATTCTATTCAAAAGTAAAATAGAATTATGTTAAAACTTAAAACAAATCGTAAGTAATATTATTTTAAAGACACAAAAGGATTCTTTGAGAAAAGTTGCCAAAAATTTTAACCGCTCTTCAAAGAGCTTTTAGCGGATTGATTCGTTACGGAGGCATTCTTGCGAAATTCCGATTACCGATAGCTGTTCATTGATAACTAGAGTGGTTAAAAGAGTAAACTTGACATTGATAAATTACGTGTTTAAATGAAGAAATAGAGGTTTTAATATTCATTGCTTATACTTAGGCGCCGTGGTAGCTCAGATGGTTAGCGCTCGCTGTAAATTTCACAGTACGCGAGCAACCCGGGTTCGATCTCCACCGGCACCAATGAAATTGTTAATTGCAATTTTAAGTGATGATATACCACGTGATCGGCGGTGAAGGAAAACATCGTGAGGAAACCTGCATGTTTAAGAAATAAGAACAAAAAATCAGCGACGTGAAATTTACCAACGCATTGGGGCAGCGCGGCGGACATTTCCTTGCTTTAAAACCCTCTCAGAAATGAGGAGAGGTTTGTGCCCAGCAGTGAGACATATATAGGCTGCAATTTTAACTTTTACTTTATATTACGCGAACATGACACATGAAATAAAACCAATATTTTAAATTTTATCGCGTCTAATTTCATTTATTTTTAAGTCTGACGTTTAGTGTCCCCGTGTCCCTCTTGACAATGGATGCAGTAAAGCACCTGAAATATCGCTATTTAAAAATAAGCGAAATTAAATAAACTTTTACGCCTGTCATTTAGAGGGGTAGGCAGAGACTACGGACTTCCATTTGGCACGATCCTGCCATACATCTTTCGCTTTTTCACATCCATATATCTACGCATACGTGCTCGTGGGTTAAGGTTACTCTTAACTTAGCCCATCTTCATTAAATCGCCAATTAGATCGCAAAATTTTTGTCCATAGGATACCGTGCCACTCAAAGTGGCTAGTGTGTACCATAAATTTGCTTTGTCACTTCGGACGAACTTCAATAAAACTTCAAACTCAATGGAATAGTCATATAATATCCAAAAATAACTTTTTACATCATTTATGTATAGTTTGCGTTATTTGAAAACGTTATTAAAAGCACTAAAGAGGTATGCACACAACCGATAACGCCCGTCGTTCTATTTTTTTTCTTTTCCTTTTTTTACGTATTTGCTTTAGCAGTTTAGCAGTGCAGTTCTTTCTCGGCGAGTATACTCGCGAGTATGCTGTATACAGCAAACTAACCGTGACCATGACCGTGCAGTGGCGGTGAAATATTATTCACTATCTCATTTCGTTGAATGGGCGTCGTAAGAGGCGACACAGGGAAACAGAAAGAGGAAATGGGCAGCAGCATCTTACTGATAACAACACAAAATTATAAAAACTGCGGTTGCCAACCCACTTGCCAAGCGCAACAACTATGGAAAATATCCTTTATAAAGTAATCTATGTAGGAGGTCTATGTTCAGCTGTGGACTAGTAATTGTAAGGAACATAATTATCGTTACAGGTTATCACAAATTTACTGTTCAAACTCATAGGCCTATCACATGGGTTGCCACAAAATTTATAGTGATAAAATGACTATACCAAGTACTTACAAAGTTAATTAATTAAATAATTCCGGGAAAGCTGTTGTATTTTGAGTAAAAAAACTCATAATAAAAATTTATAGGCAATTTAGTTAGAGATATACAGTTTCCTTGGTAGGCAATCTCTGTGATTTATTAATAAGAAAATTTCTTAAGAACCTCTCCTTCTTATATCAGACTACGCATTTTATCGTTCTAACAAACTGTGGGCATTAGTAACAACATTTATTTCACTGCTAGCTCCTCTTAGTACAAAGCGTTTGTGAATTAACTTGGAGAAAAATAAATGTTGAAATTTCAGATTTTTAAATATTTACGATTATTTCATCGAACAGTCTACCGATGTTGGGCTTTCTCCTCTCCTATAGTAAAAAGAAGTTGCTGTAATTATAAGACCTCAAATAGAATAATTTAATAAATAATTCATACAAAGACATAATGCTTCTTTAATTTCATCATCTACTTTTATAACAAAATTCCAGAAAACTTGACCTCCTTAAAGTTCAAAAACTTTATCAAAAAAGGTTTGCATAAAAAGGGTTATTATAATAATAAGGAATTTATGGATGAAAATAACCCCTGGGAATGAGGTGATTGCTACCAAGCTATTTCTAATTTGTTTTGTGTTGTTAATTATGTAACATAATGTATGATTCTAAGCTGTTTTTTGTTTAAATTTCCACTGGGTTTCTTGCTGGTTCGTCCCAAGATTTTTTTTTCCGAATTAGTGGTAAATTAAACAAAAGAGTGTCTTTCAATTAGTATCGTTTATAATCTACATTAAATAAGAAGTTTCTGTTTCTGTTTCTGCTTTAACTACGTGTCTTTTGTATGTCGTTCCAGCAAACCATGTATAATACGTTTGCTAGTATGAATGATTCACATGGAGTGACGTATAGTAGGCTTGTACAGGAAATATCATGAACCGTAGTCGTCTGCTTGATCGAATATTACCACCTAAAAATATAATAAAACCTATTCATTATTTTAAACATGTTCTGAAGAATCTACCAACGTTAAAAAATACTCTAACTGGAGAGGACACGGCTAAAGATCTTTTTTTTATAGGATAAGGTGACAAACGAGCACACAGTCCACCTGATAGTAAGTGGTTGCTGTGGCCTATGCGTTGTCACCCGTGAGGACTAAGATGGAATGCCTCGTTTCCAGTAAAAGGGTCTCCGGTTCTCTTTACTCACCATACGAAACACAGCAGCATTAAGCTGCTACTTTACGCTGGTATTCTGTGAGAGCGTGGTCCTTCCCCGGTCGAGCCGACTCATTCGTGTTACAACTATACTAGAAATATAGCTGCAGCATGGATCTACTACTTAAAATTTTTTTTCTTCCATAATAAGTGGTACTTATCCGTTTTGAAAAAGTTTTATTTCCCACTAGCTGTTCCCCGCGACTTCGACCGCGTACAATTTAGGGTTGTAATTATATTGCTCAGAAACCTAATTCTTTTTCTCAAATATAAGTAGCCTAAGTTACTCCTTAGAACATTAGCTATCTACCACTGAAAGTCCAGTTGAAATCGGTCCAGCCGTTTCGGAGATTAGTCGGAACAAACAGACAGACAGACAGACAGACCGACAGACAGACCGACAGAGAGACAAAAATTTAAAAAATTGTGTTTTTGTTATAAGTACCGCATATACATTCATATGCATTTAGTAAAAAGCTGTTATTTTAACATTACAAACAGACACTTCAATTTTATTATATATATAACACACACAAAAAATCATCGAAATCAGTCCAGTCGTTCAGGAGGATTTCATTTACAAACACATGTACAGAAGAATAATACTAGTATAATAGCAATATGCCGCGGCTTTGCACGAGTGATTTCTGGATCTTAACAACAGCGCCATCTACCGGGGCCAATTGTGAATCTAAACTATTCTCGAAACAACCTAATTACACACACAAAATTTCACTAAAATCGATCCACCCGCTCACGAGGAATTCAGTCACATACACACAGACAGAAGAAATATATATTTAAAGATAATAAAGAAGATGAAAACAATTGTTTTCGTAAAGACTTGACTGCGAGACTTTCTTGCCTAAAATCTTATCACACATTGATTACCTATACTCACATTCTTAACAAATTCTTAAATATTAAATGAGTTAAGGCTGCAAGGATGCAAATTTCAATTTAAAATCCTCCTTCTAAACCACTTTACCATGGGAATTGAACTAACAGCGGAACTAAAATTTCCCATGAGGACGCTGCACTTTTAAATCATGTATAACTTGCTTCAAGAGTTATACATTCTACTTGAATTTGCAAATGGTTAGATGATAGGATATGTTGAGGATTCCTTTATATCTTAAAAATCACAATTAATTATCATTCTATACTTAATTTAAATTACAGTCTCCTCCCCCCCCCCCTCCCGTCATTTTATGCATATTCGCACTAATCTCCAAAAATACTAGGGATTTTTAATTGGTTTTCACAAATAGATAGAATTCTTGACGAAGAAGATAAGTTTTTTATATAATAAGGGTGAAAAACGAGCACAAAGTCCACCTGACGTATATACAGGGTATTTTTGGAACGCTCCCGAAAACTAAGACAGGCGACCGCACCAAGTATACCTTTGATCATGGGCACAATTTTCCCCATTCACCTTCTCCTATTAAATTTACCTTTTCGTTCACTAGTTCAGTCATTAAACAATAGATATAAATAATTTTTCTTTCCTTCCTTTTTAAAACATCGTCGCGAGTCGCAAAGTAAGCTGTGTATGCGACTGTATTTTTGGAGCGAACAAAGCGCGGGAACCAATAGCATGCAGGCACAGTAATACTGGCGAATTGTTCCCCCGTCGCGCCACCTTCGTACCAATATGTGATAAATCGCTCAGTGCCCAAGTTCAAGGCCAGCGTTCTTTTTTCACCGTTCGCGCGTACATTAACCTCCATTAGTCAGGTGATATCCATTCAGTTTCCACTGCTGGTTTTATGTTTCAGTATTTTCATGATATTTTTTATGAAATTATCGTTTCATTTAGCTGTACTAATATGATGGCGCGTGAATAAAGCTAATAAAACGATGTAAAAATATGATTTTTTTTCATCATGATCGAAGTTATTTGTGACCCATGATCAAAGGTATACTTGGTGCTGTCGCCTGTCTTAGTTTTCGGGAGCGTTCCAAAAATACTGTATATTATGTATATATTATAATAAAATTAAAATTAATCCATTGATAATAGAAAGCTAATAAATATTATAAAACTACTAATTTAAGTTAGTTGTAGTCCGTTTAATAAAATAATTGTCATAATTTTACTAATACAATTTTTTCAATTTGTTTTTCATGTCAAAACTTTTGACAGTGTTGCACCTAACCTTATCAGAGTAAAGTCTGATGATAACTCTCATCGGAGACTGCTCTCTTCACAGTTCACAAGTTCACTGGTGAATGTCTGCCTCCCACAAAGCACACAGTCAAGAGCGAAATAACTGCAAAATAGGACAAAGAAAGTTTTAAATGCAAAATCAGCGGAAACTAATTGACAAGCAAGATTGACTGAAACGTTAATTTTGCAAAACTAGTGTCCATGATAGTGAACTTTAATAGCGACGTTAAAGGGATCCATTTAGCTAATGGACATTGTCTTGAATATTAACTGCATTATTGGCCTAGAACGTTTCAAATTAGACTTTTGAAGTCGGTAATTGGCTCTCAAGAGACAATATAATTTAGGACAATTTTAAAATAGTTACTAACAGTTTAGAAGAAGAATTAAACATAATAAAAACCTTAATTGATCTTTATCTTATATCAATATTAAACATTTTCATAATGATTTCATAATTCGAGATAATGTAAAAACCTAAATCTATAAATAGGTGGGTATTGTATGAATTGAATGAACATAAGTAAAAACAGATTGACATTTGTCTAGATCAAAATCAATGATGGTAAACCACCAGGAAACTAATCTTGATTGTGTATTTTAAATAAAATTAAAAACATTGCGATCAATACTTCTTACCTTGAGGCACAACCTATTTTCCAATAGGAATATAACAAAAAACAAGCTACTGACTAAACTAGACTCTGTATTAGGTTGGTGGTCCCGTGTTTGTATAGTTTTGTAATAACTACGGTTTCTTGCAAGCCCTTCAAACAATTATCAACTGTAAAAATCTGCAGACAATGTTTGAATAATTTTTACAAGGCAACCACGTTTGGCCAATTTTTCATATCCATTCCTACAATTCTCATACGAACTGTGCGATTTACAAGAAGTTCTATTCCTTACACATATTCCTTGTGGAATCGACTACCAACAGGGATTTTTCCGGATCGATATGATTTCAAGATTTGTTTGCCCTCTCTTCTATAAAAAAATGAAGGTTCTGTAATTTTAAGCTTAATCTAGAGAATCCATTTGTCATTACATACACGTATTCATTATATCTATCAGCACTAGTATTTTACTACCATAATAAAAAACTAACATGAAACATTGAAATATCAACTCTCTCAAACAGTCTCAATTCTCAATCGGCGTGCCGATTGTGACGATTGTGATAAACCCTCCCTACAACGGTATAGATCAAAGAGATTTAAATATATTGGTAAAATATCCACGTCCCAATGAAGTAAAAGAAGAACATCAACAAATAATAATCTTCCAATTATTGTAAACGTGAATAGAAATTATCAAATTTCCTTAAAACAGAGAGAACGCAAAGTTTCATAGAGTACACTGAATTATCCTTATTCGAAACTTACATAAATTTACCGTTAAAAAAACGTTTCATTAGTTTTCCCTTAAGCAAATCCTCTAAGTTAGAAACTCATGGACTGATATCTGCTACATTAAATGGAACAAATACGTCATTATTATCTATTAGCGATTTATATAATGACGATGCCACTTCGTTCATAAACGAGATACCTATTCCTGAAACGAGAGGATAAGAGGTGCCATACTGCTAATATTACATTTTAATTTTTATTTAAAGTCTAGGACCGTAAAATTAAATAATCTATACAGCACTTACGGGATTTGAGACATCTCAACTTAGTTCACAGAGTTGATAACACGTCTAAAGCCTTTTTTGCTACTTACTATCAGGTGGTCTGTGAATTCGTTATTAGTTCTTATCTCTTCAGTTTTAAAAAAAGGGCTTTATATGTTTGTGTCTCTATTAGTGGTGTTAAGATCAATAAATTTATTTGAAATTAATATTTATTAATTATAAATTAATTTGGTTTATATTAACTTTCGGACTATATCCCAAAATATTTTGAACATAAAAGGTAAATTATATAAAGGTTATTTAAAATTTACGATATAAATTAATAAAACTTAATAAATTCATTTCTAACCTGTCACCAGTCACAGTGAACAATAATACATCCATAAATACCCACCATCCGTTAGGTGCCTAACGATCTGTGAATTGTAATCTATCAGAGTGGAAATTCATTTGTGTTAACGTTAATTTACTAATACTCGTGATATATTTCAAAATTTTGTTTTGTTAAAGTTAAAAGTTTTATGGTTTGGGGTTGTCTAAATATTTGTTATTAATACTAATGATTGTTTTTTTTAATGAAAGTGACAAATAAACTTACAGTACACTGATTTTAAGTGATGTCTGTAGCCCATAGATACCTGCAACCAAATTCAAAGAATAAAACTCCAGATCCCTAGTCAGCTCCTTTTATAGAATAAGTGTGACAAACAAGCATACAGTCCATTTGATAGTACGTGACCCTTAGACATGGATGCAGATGTGTTGACATCTCTAAGTATTAAGATGGAATGCCTAATTTTCAGTAAATAGGGTTTTTGGTTCTCTACCCTACTATACGAAACATAGCAGAATTATGCCGTTATTTTACGTTGGTAAATACTTGGTACTTCGCCGGTGGCTAGGACTCACTTGGGATACAATCAAAATCTGCAGCATGACTCTACTACGTGAAGGGTCCACTACTACCTCTGAGGACTAATATGTTATGCCTTACAGTTTGGAATTATACTGTCTCTCTTTATATTCCAGACTAGAACACAAAAATAATGTGTGCTGTTGCTTGACAGCATAAATAGGTAAGAGGGTATTACCTACCCAGACGTAATCCGAGGTAGAAAAGATGCTCAGTCACATAGTAATTTAAATTTAAAAAAATATTAAAGTTGGAAAAAATTACTTTGCTTACATCCGCTCGATAAAATAAAATGATGTGTCTGATGATGACCTGGTTTGAAGAGCACCTCCCTCCTCCCTAAATTGCGTGCACTATTACCGTCACCATTAATCCCAGCACCACAACTCCCAACACCACTAACACTAGGAAAGACACACCACTGAGGACAATACGACACGTGTTTCGCCTCTACTAGATGTCTTCAGGTGATGTAGACATTGCGGTGGCTGACTGCTAAGTGAACGGCGAGCCAAAACAACTGCTATTTGTATGAAAAACAGTTGTTTTGGTGGTGCTGGAATTAAAGGTGACGGGGATAGCGCACGAAACTGAAGGAGGACGTGAGGTGCTCTTCGAACTAGGTAAGACACATCATTTTATTTTATCGGATGTAATTTTACTAACTTTAATATAATGGATTTTCGCAAAGTAACGCCGGATTCCATTAATTAAAAAAATATGTTTTGCTTGATTGACTGTTATTTATTTTTATTTCTAAGTTTTCACATATAGCATAGAATAAAAAAATAATATTTGCAACAAAGATATCGTCCAAAGGACCTAATATATTTTGCTGTGTAGGAGGGACCAAACGAGCATGCGGTTTTTAAGTAAAGGTTCAGAGGTTCAGAAATAAGTAGATTATTTTCTTGAATATCCCTACGTCATAACGATCTAGGAAAACCGTGAGTGACAGAAAATTTCACAACGTGGCAATTCGTCAAGATGATATGAATGTAATTTTTGTGTTTCGCTACGGCCCGTTTTATAAGATTCCAAGATCATATATAAACTGATTTGAGATGATTATTCCTATGGCAACTTTTGACGACTTAAAATGAAACAAATTTCAACCGTAATAACTTTACACACCTGATTTTCCTTAAACTTCTTTCCTCAGGTGCCTTTCATATATAAAAAACAGACAGTAACGAAACACGAAATATATCTTGAATATATTAACCGGCATAGCATAGTTCAGTACCTACTAAGAATTCTAATTTCTGGCAAATGTTGTTTTCCACTGGTATTTTGTGTGAGCGTAGTACTTCCTTGTTCATTTACTTTTTTATAGAATAAGGGTGACAAACTAGCACATAGTCCATCAGTTGGTACGTGAATGCTGTGGCCTATAAATATCCACATTTATTTTCAATTAAGTATGAAAAACACGGGCTTATAATAGTAAAAACAATGCAGAATTCGTTATCATCCCGGAGGACTAAGATGGAATGATTTGTTTCTAGTAATAGGTGCCTCTAGTTCTTTACACTTATTACATGAAACACGGCAGCAGTAAGCTGCTAACTAGAGTATCCTGTGAGAGCGTAGTGCTGCCCCAGTCATGTTGACCAGTTCGAGCTACAACCATAATATAGCTACAGCGTGGTTCTATCACGTGTAAAATGTAGTTTTAAGACATTTGAGGATTTCATTATCATCATCATTACAGCCCTTCACAAGTCTTCTTATGAACATAGTTCCCCAAGGAATGCCACATAGCACGGTCCTGAGCCACCTGCATCCATCGACGTCCTGCATGTCTTACCAGGTCGTCACTTCATCTAGTGGGGGGACACCCTACACTTCGCCTACCGGTACGAGGCTGCCACTCGAGAATATTTTTCCCCATCGGTTGTCGGTTCTTCGAGCTATATGGCCGGCCCATTGCCACTTCAGTTTACCAATCCGAAGAGCTATATTGAAAATTTGCTTTGATTAAATTCCTTTTTGAGTGTAGAGTAGTGTAATGTGGGGCGAACCGCCATTAGATGGAGTGACGATCTAGTAAGATATGCAGGAAGCCGATGGATGCGGGTGGTTCTTTTTGGCATTCCTTGTGGGAGGCCTATGTTCAGCAGTGCACTTGTGAAGGCCAGTAATGATAATGATAACGATGAAGTTTCTTTTTAATTACTGTGTTTGATTTAATTTAATCTATTTACATTATTATTCCATTTATTTTCCTTTATTTACTATTTACGACAATATTTACTTTAGTACGGTATTCCCAACTGACAATACAAATAACCTACAGGCAAAATATTGTGGTACTTAATTTTAAATTCGATGATAATGCTCGAGCGTTACTAACAGATGGTGCTCAATCATCGGTAAATTATGGTACGGCGAAACAGATATAAGGCAAACTGTGATTTATGAAATGTCCATTTCATGTTCCAATATTGGATTAAATTGAAATTGATATTTTAAATGACATGCATTATCATATTGCAGAGGTAACAGTTTCTTATAAACTACCCAATTTAATGTCAAATCTGTTTTGAATTTATGGATGTGTTTTATTATAATTGAAAATAAAATATTATAAATATATACATATTTATACCATAGTAAAAAGTACTTAAAACATTTTTTATGATAACATCAAAGAAATTTGGTTATTTTCAAGCATACTCAAAATAATCTTAAACATATACTATACCTTCATCTTATTCATTTTTTTCATTCTGCTGTTTCACGCAGCATGGCTAACATGAGCACTCTTGTGGATATAATGTCCACAGTAGATAAAATGGGGGATATACTTAGACTTAAATAGATTTTTTGTATGAATATAAACTTGAATCCACGTGCAATGGACTAGGACAAAATTATCCCTTTCTAATATCAAAAAAGAGTTATACCCGAGTTCATAGGTGCTGTTAAGTGATAAAAATTAATGTTATAAATCTGTGGTTGACGACTTACCTGCAAAACTTATATAATTGCAACACGATATAATACAAGCGAAAATGCGAAATATATAGAGGAAATTACGTCACATGTAAATTTAATACACGAGTTGGAAATTAATTCACATTGCATGGCAACGTTGTAAGTAAACTGAATAACAACCATACCGATGCTTCTACATCTTGCACCTATTAAACAATAAATAATTAAATAACTAAAAAGGTAAAGGAAAAGTGATGACATTGAAAATGTTTTTCACAGGATAGGTATGTTCACATTTTATCGAAATATTTTATTCCTTGTAGTGTTATGCTACTTACATTTCATTGTACACTAATTCCCCATTCTGTTTTGATATTCTGCATTCATGTTTTGCATCACTTTATACTATTTTTTTCATTCTGATTTTGATTTTCTGCATTTATATTTTGCATCACCTTTATTTCTATAGGATCCTGTAACGTTTTTACACAATAACATATCATTTTACTTCGTATTTTCACACTATTTAGCACTTTTAAAATAGCTGTCAATGAAGTCTTACCTTTTTCGGTCTTTTATTGAATTCTCTGTAACTCTACAATTTCAGGCTTCGCGCACGCTGCCGTGCATTCGTTTTTCCTATATGAATAATATCTCCTTTCTTACTTAAATGTAATAGTTTCTTAATAACAGTCCTAAAACTAAAAATTGCTCAATTTGACAACCATTGTTTATGTGGTTGTTATGGTAACTTTTATTCAAATTCGTCTCTGGTATGATGTTCTTTCTACATAAATACTCTTTGGCTGTAGGTCATTTACAATAAATTTCGTTTTAATTTAAATAATTTCTCGTTCTCTCTAAAAAGGTATAAAAGCCGAGCAATTGGAGAAAACAGGACAGTCTCGCTTCAGTTCTCAAACGAGAAACATCTACTAAAGGCCTTATCCTGCAAGCCTCCATCTACACGTGAAGTCGTCGGCAGTTTGCTTCAAGCGCGGGGCCACGCTACCTTCGGGCACGCTACGACTGCTTGCTCCAGGCGCTGGGTGCACCTACTGCCCGCGCTACCTTCGGGCACGCTACGACTGCTTGCTCCAGGCGCCGAGTGCACCTACTGCCCGCGCTACCTCTGGGCGCGACGACTACTTCTCCAAGTACTGAGCGCACCTACCCCAGGCGCTACGTGCGCCGGCTCCGGACGCTGCGTGTGCCCAGTCCAGGCGCTGCGTGCCGTCGCCGCTGAGAAACCTCAAGCTCTGCGTGTGCCCATTCTACAAAAGCAGCGAGGCTCCAGGCTCCCCTATAAAACTATATTGTCCTATTCTCCTACCTTTATTTTTTTTAAAACCTAATTGTAATCTCTTTTCATCCATCATCTTCATATTTCATTTTTTTTATAAACTTGTAAATATTTTCTGAAACTTTAAATATATTATTTTCTTGGTCTACTTTTGTTGTTTTGCTGTTCTTAGGTTAGGTTCTTTCTCTTTTAATTGTCGCTTCACGACATCCTTAAACACGAACGTTCCCTCTTGATCTTTTCCTATACAGTCTTTTGACTTAAAAGACAAAATTCAAAATTAAAATCATTGGCAAGATGTACTGGTTACATTCTTTTATTTTAAAACTCTGGAAATAAAAGATCTGTCATAATTTTAATGAAATAGATTACAATATCTCACAATTTGTTTACCATGTAGTGGCGGGGTAACAATATCCAATGATAGATCTTAAACTATTGGATGTTGACTGTTCTTTAATTTTTGATAGAATAAAGATGAACGATCATACCCAATATAACCTTCATACTTAATTGATTAAGAATTTAAAAAATGCGTTGACCTCTCGTACGTCGATCTACCTGGTGACTAAGAAGGATTTGCCTAGGTACCAGTAAAATTCTCTTCGTTACTCTATATTACTATATTTTAAAATAGAAGAGGGGACAAACGAGTATGCGGCTCACATGATGGTAAGTGACGACCTCCACCCATGAACAACCGTAACACCAGGGGATTTGCGTTGCCGGCCTTTTAGAAAAACGTAAGCTTTTTCTCATATGGTGAGGATGGTATCGGGAATTTTGGAGCAATGTGCATTCGTGAAATTTGGCGGGCTGTAATTAATCCGAAAAATTCCTCAGAAACTCCCCGTGGTAAATCCGATAGAAAATGCAAAGGGATGCAACATTCCTACGCAGCGCCGGCGAATCAAGCCGATCAGAAAGAACTCGATCGTCGACGATTTTGAACCGCTCTGCGCTGGATGCGGTCAAGTGGAAGAAGCTGGCAATAGGGTACACTTTGTGGAACAAAGTCTCGGATTGGGGGGTGACTAAATCTGTGGTCCAGTTTAATCCCCAGAAGACACAAGTTTGAGCGTTTGCCGCCTAAAAAGAACTCCTTTTTCGTATCTGCTCAGTTTCAGGATACTCCCCCTTGTTGATTTTTGGCGTCAACATATCGAACAACGTGCAGTTTCGTGGTCAATTGGAAGAGAGAAGGCTAAATTAGTCTTTAAGAAGCTTGGGCGTGCTAAGCAGAATGGTACAGTATTTCATGCCGGCGCACCGCCTGCAATTTTACAAGGCGCAGGTTCGGACTCAGATGAAATACTCTTCCTATCTTTGGGCCGGGGCTTCCCAATTTCAGCTCCTTCCATTTTATTGCTCTAGCGCAGAGCTGTTCGAATCGTTGGTGACGGCTTAATTTTGTGGCATTTAAACAGATACAGAACACAAAGTTTTTTATTCAATATAGATTACAAAAATAGTTATTGAAAGTCTTTTGTTCAATTACCGCTGGTTCGAAACAAAAACTTCTGTCCAGGGAAGAACAAGCAAGAAACCCAACAGGACTTTTTTTGAAATAACAGCTTACAATCATGTACTCGTATGTTACACAAATTAACAACACAACAAATTAGAAATAGCTTAGTAACGATCACCTCATTTGTAGGGGTTATTATCATCCATAAATTCTTTAATATTATAATAACCCTTTTGTACAAACTTAGTTTAATAAAGTTTTTGAATTTTCAGCAGGTCAAATTTTGTATATTTTCTGGAATTTTGTTGGTAAAAGCGTATACATCGCCCCAAGAATGAATTACTGACTCGACGGAGTCGAGTAACTGGTACTCGTACTACTAGCTTGTGTCTGTTCCTAGTATTTACAGAATAAATATCACTTTTTTTGTAAAACTACTTTTATTTTTTGTGTACGTACATTACGTTTTCATAAATGTATTGAGAAGCCAAAGTTATTATATAATTTTCCTTAAATTTTTGTCGCAGCGACTCTTTAAGCTTTAAATTGCTCTTATGGCCCTCTTCTGTAAAACAAATATAATTTCCGTGTCAGCCTGCGTGTCTTTATTTTTGTGTACGTACATTACATTTTCATAAATGTACTGAGAGGCCAAAGTTAATATATTAATTTCCTTAATTTTTGGTCGCAGTGACTCTTTAGGCTTTAAATCATAAATCGCTCTTATATATTTCTTCTGTAAAACAATAATTTCCGTGTCAGCTGCGTGTCCCCTGTTTCAAAACTGGTAAGACTTCTAATCTTTTTTACAGTATATGCTGCAGAACTAAGTCTGCTTGCTAGTTTGAAATATGGGGGGCTCCATTGAAGCTTCGCGTCTAGTGTTATTCCAAGAAAAATGGTGGTATCTACAAGACTCAGTTTCTCTTCATTAAAAATTAATTTAGTATTGAATTGTTTGACATCTGGAGTCAAGAATTTCATACATTTTGTTTAGGTCCATTTAAATGCAAATTATTAACATTGAACCAATTTCCTAATTTGGATATAGCATTATTTACCTCGTCATATTTTAGTAATTGTCGATTTAATTTGAAAATTAAAAAAGTGTCATCTGCAAATAATACTATATTAAGGTTATCCCTTACTATGTAAGGTAAGTCATTAATGTATACAAGAAACAGAAAGGGGCCGAGAATTGAGCCTTGAGACACGCCAATTCGTACCATCGACCCGAAGAGTTCATACTATTAATGACACCTTTTTGCATTCTTTTACGTAAATACGAAATAAATAATTTAAAAGCATCACTTCTTACACCGTAGTGTTGAAGTTTCCTGATTAATGTTTCATGGTGAACACAATTGAAGGCCTGGGATAGGTCACAGAATATACCCAAAGCATCCTTGTGAATTCTCACGTGCATTAAAAATATATTTAATCAGCTCAAACACCCGGCATCATTTGTCGAGCGACCCCTTGTGAAACCAAATTGATTTTTATGAAGTAAATTATTTATATAAAAGAAATTTAACATTTGATAATGAATATTTTTTTCAGAATCTTATAATAATAATGTCCTCCAGACCGAATTTCGGCCACGGTGGCCAGTCCTCAACGTAGACTAGCCATTGGCGCAGGACAGGATTAGTAGTGCCCAAGTATATGCGCAAGCACAGGTGCACTCTCTATTCCCTCACTCTCATAGCCCGATGGGACGGTTAACCGACACGACCGGGAGAGAGAATCAGGCGCAGGGCCAACAGCTTTAAGTGCTTTCCGAGGCACGGGGGTGAAACACCGCCAACTTTCCGACTCCGGGCAGATACTGAGAATTTCTTGATGGAAAACTCCCTTAATTGATTTTTTGGCCTAACCCGGGATTCGAACCCGGGACCTCATGATCAGCAGTCGCACTACTACAACCACTAGACCAACGAAGCAGTCAAAATCTTACTAAGTGTTGGTAGTACAGAAATAGGTCTAAAATTGGCGGGGGTCTAATGTACTACCAGATTTATATAACGGTATTACTTTACTATGCTTCATTAAATCAGGAAACACACCAGGATTCGATACTAGCATTAAAAATAATATCTAAATGAGGCGCGATTTTATGTATTATAGACGCAATAACTTTAACGGAAATCCCCCACAGGGATATGTTCCATCTCTTTGCGTATTTTATCGCATCTACCACTAAAAGTGCTCTAATGAATTTTTCGGGACTAATTTCAGGCGCTCAATATCACCATCACACATCGCGACAAAACTCATTATACCACCATCAATGCCATCTTTATGATTGGCAGTCCACCACTGTGCAATTTTCAGATATTTACTTCCTTGCACAACTTTCTTGTGGAATCCACTACCACCAGCAATTTTTCCGGACCTATACGACTTAGGGAATTTCAAGAAAAGTGCTTACTGTTTTTTAAAAGGCTATCAATGCATCTGCGATTCCTCTGGTGTTGCAGTTGTTCATGGACGGCGGTTGAAACTTACCACTTGGGTGAACCGCATGCTCTTTTGCGCCCTTTTGTATAAAAAAAATACATAAAACAATGCATGTGTGGATTTCCCTTTAATATTTTACATTATTAACGCTCAATTATTATCAATTTTTACTTTTAGAAATATCACTAGCTTGGCTTATACATTTCTAATCTTATAAGATATTTAAAATTTAACATTACAGAAAGAAACATTATCCCTTACATATTCCTAACATATTAACTTCCCCGGCATGTCATTTTTCAAATGTTTTAGCTCATTCCTAAGTGTTAATCCTATGTTACCGTGTAATGGCGGTAGTAATAATATCCACTCCCCCATATCATCCCGTGAGTGTCATAAGAGGCGAAAGATGGAAACATATCACGAAATGGGGCAGAAGCGCTCTTCCTAATAGACGACTAAAAATAAAAAACCCGCGGGTTGCAACCCGCTTGCTAACCGTGGCAAATATAGCAAATATTCCCTATAAGACAATTTATGTGAAAGGCCCTTTGTTCAACAGTGGACTTTTTTTACTTATTATAAGCCAGTGGGTCGATCACATTCCTACCTACTACTTTAATATATTAGAATAATTTCTTTATTCAGGATTTTTTTTCAAAACCATACATTTGCATCTGCGCCTGAACTAAGCATTGAGCTTGTAACTTAGGCAACAGTGCTCTTTCTTATAGGACAATTTAACAAAAATCTTTCTGATTTAGAAACTTACGTAAACATATCAACAATATTGTTTTAAGGTATGAAATTAAAAAACTAAATATTTGTTAGTTTTTTAGTGTGGAGTATCAATTGTTCGTGTCGCGCGCGCGCACGTGTGTGTGTGTGTGTGTGTGTGTGTGTGTGTGTGTGGGCGTGCGTGCGTGCGTATGTGCGTGCGTGCGTGCTTGCGTGCGTGCGTGCGTGCTTGCTTGCGTGCGTGCGTGCGTGCGTGCGTGCGTGCGTGCGTGCGTGCGTGCGTGCGTGCGTGCGTGCGTGCGCGTGCGTGCGTGCGTGCGTGCGTGCGTGCGTGCGTGCGTGCGTGTGTGCGTGCGTGCGTGCGTGCGTGTCTATGCAAGGGAGAGGGTAAGTAGTATCATCATAGTAATAATTATAATAAGAAGACATCAATTAATGGTGTATATTAATTATAAATTGTAAAAAGTAATTCGTTATTCATAGAAAGAAGATAGACGCCGGCAAATTATTGCAATCCTTTGCTATATGCATTAAAAAAGACGAAGCAAAACCGTTTGGTTCTAGTGCGTGGAATATCGACAAAAAAATGGTTGAAAACCCGCCGCCTGCCTGGTTATACAATGGTGAAAAGGAGAAGGAGGAATTAAAGCGTGTAATTTTTGTACACACTCGCCGAAATGCATCCTATAGAATACCGAGAAACTGACTACTCTGCGCCTGTGCTCGACGCTGACAAGATTGGTTCCAACTAAATCAAGGTCACCAATGAGCCTCTTAGCACATCTTCCCACTGAGTCCAATGCTGTCAGGTGGCATTTTGGAGCACCAGACCATATGTGATAGCATTACTCCATGAATGACCGGACTTGCGCTTTATATAAGACTCCATGAACCGCCCATAGTTGATATTCGGAGAAAATTGCCCCCTAACAACTGAAGGTGGTCAGTGTACACCAAGGATAAATTCCGAAAAGTAGGAGCCAGGGTAAGCGGGCTCTTTTTAGCAGTGAAAAGACATGCTTTTGTAAACAAAAAGAGATTCAATGCTTCCTAAAGGAGGCATTAATTCTCACGAGATTGTCATCGCCCTATTCGGAGACTGCCTGTAGTGTGAGATTCACACGCTCAACTCTAGCCTCTCGTTCAGACTTTATTTGATCCCGACTGGCCTGAGCACTTTGTAAAACCCGTACTGGTAGTCACTGAAGAGATCTTTCTGCTATTAGTACGCCATTAGGTGGGGCGTTCAATATACGCTCCATAATCCAGCAGAGTATGGATGTAATTGAAATTGAGCGATAGTCGGCAGTGTCGGGTATGGCTACCTTTTTTAGGCACAGGCTGCACATTGGCCAGCTTCTAAGATTTGGGCATTTTTCTAGTCCTGAATGAGAAGCGGAAAGAGTGCATCAACACAGAAGACAACAGTATTGACGCGCTTGTTTCGTTTTGGTGCACAGATCTTTAGAACTGTAGCTGGTATACCATCAGGTTCACTAGCTTTGTCCACGTCTAGGACTTTGGCAACGTTTTAAGAACCTCCATATTGGTTATACGGACCTCTGACATAAAGGTACCGCAGTGGGGTTACTGAGATGGTACGCTTTTGCTACTGTCCAGACCGCGAATTGAAAGCAAAAAGAGAAGCAAATTATTCCGCTCCTTAGGCGCATGCCCCAGTGAGCCATCTGGTTTTACCAGCGGAGGCCATGTAGACTGACAGAAGTTTGTGTCGAGCACTTTAACGAGAGACCAAAAAGCTTTGTACCGGTGCGTTTAATGTGGTCGAAACTGGCTTTCTGTAATGCGTTTTTGCAAGACGTGTTAGTTTGGCTAGAGGCTCTCTTCTTAAGGCTGACTTCGGAGCTTTTACGGTCTCGAGCATCGACCCCAGGGTAAGTACACTATATGCTTGTGCTTTTCAGTACGAGCGCACTCGACGTTGAACCATGGGCGAGCTTTACCACTAATGAAACACGTCAGCAAAGGGGATGAAATACTCCATCGCTTGACGTATCACATCGGTTGTGGTATCCGCGCAAATCGACGGATCTTCTTATGAGAAGCAGACCTGCCGTTAAGGATAAGACGCAAAGAGATGCCGAGTCTCATTCCAATCTGCTGACTTGTATTGCCCATACTCGCCGCACACCCGTGACAACTAGTAATAAGGTAAGGAATATAGTGACACAGACTTCACCAGACAGTAGTCAGAAGTTCCCAAGGATGAGATAACCTGAACATCTTGCCTGTCTGGATCGAATGTCAGCAGAAGGTCGAGGCAGTTAGCTGCGTGCCCATCCACATCAGTTACCCTATTCGCTTGTTGTACAACCTAGGAGAGCCCCAGCGACAAGGCAAAATTCCACGCCTCTCTTCCAGCGTGGTCGGTATTTTGATAGGGGAACAGCCAAAAATTGACGACAGGCATTAAAGTCCCACAGAAAAACCAACTTTGCATTAGTTTATTAAGCATTAACGGTAACGGTAGGTACCGATGTTCCTAATTGGGCCTACCCTGTTGCCAAAAAAATGTCGTGGTCATTAGCCTCATTTTTATATTTAAATAAAACCAGTTTTATTTAAATGTGTAGTGTTCGCGTAAATAAAAGAAATTGTTTTATATCTTCCTGGAAATGGAGTAACACTAGTATTTATAATTTAGCTACGGAATAAAAATGATAGTCCTACGAACTTTAGCATAGATTTGTATTCAACCAATTAGTCTAAACAAAAATTAAAATTTACGGTAGGTTTTAATAAATGTTAATAGCAGGTGCAAATCCCCTTCTCCCAATGTTACACGAAATAGGTTATCACATTAAATAGTACAGCAGTTAATACAAAGTTGGATATATGTCTGTTAAAATAATAAAATAAACAATAATAAAAAAATGCATTTTTCAAACAAAATAAATAGCGTAAAAAATTGACAAGAAATAAATCAGCCTTGATAATATACAGGTTACTGACTGGAAGTGACTTACAAAAACGTCACAACGCGCCAGAAAAATAATAATTTCGACACCCGGGTCCCATTTCTTGACACTTCGCACATAAAAAATGATGCCTTAACTTCATTATTTTAAGTAAATTTTTCGCTTGAATTTGTTTTCACACACCCGCAGCGCGCAGTCCCTTTGTTTTTTAATTTCACGCATAAAATTATACCTTAAATTGTCAGCCCGTAAGTACAGTTTTGTTTGATTTTTTCTTTATTTGAGTAGTTCGGATTGACAACGTTTCAACCACCTATATTCGCCTTCAAATGGCATGAGTCTTTGACCTTCTAAAATTCATCAGGTGATATCTGTATGCATTTACATGATGTTATTTAATATTAAAACGAAAAAAAATGCTACCGCGACTAATGTATTAATAGCTTATATATTTTTTAGTTGTGTATGTTTAAAGAAATTTATGTAGCATACGTCTTTTCATTATATGTGGTAACTTTTTCGTCACTCGGTATATATTATAATAATATATTATTTTTTTTAAATTTTATATTTTATGACCAATTAAATGAAATTACTTTGTTCGTGTTTTCAAGGAGTCTGTATGAACTAATATCCTTTTACCTTGAATGAAAAAAGTTATTCAAACCAAAACTTAGTGGTAGTAGTACAACTTAGTAGAAGAGTTGATTTACCGTCAAATGTAGTCGTAACCGATGGCACCAATCTAGATGGCACCAATCTAGTTCCTCACAAGTACCAACCAATGTGCCTTTTTCTATAATCTGTAACTCCTGAGATGTCGGTGGTTCTGCCCAAAATTTGAGCCACTTTACATGAAATGTCCTTGCCTACCGTTTTCACGAGTACACAACGATAAGCTTACCTAGGATTCCGAGGAAAATTAACCCGCACAATCGTTTCTGATTTTGGCGGCAGAACAATCTTCTTTAGTCATCTTACCACGGAATGTATACATATTCCCTGGTAACGCCCCTTCCACGAAAAGTTCCTCTTGTCCACAATTTAAACACGTTGCTAACCGTCGATCTCACAACAAATCTTCCTCATAAAGTTTAGGCACAGGATGCAGTCGTTCATTATATCAGCAACAATAAAATTATTCAGATAGATCATGTTGCCTAGATTCAACTCCATCTCCTTCTCTCCACGGACGGTTATGCGGCTGACCGGTGGCTGTCACCAAATTAATGCGTTCTCTGTTGTATGCGTAGTCTCCAAGGAACTGACTTATAAGTTGGGAACTGACAACCGTGCGAGAGGCAGTGTCTGTGGTCAGTTTACACGACGTTCTGTTGACGATTAGGCTGTTCTCATCATGGGTTTATGAGATTGAAATCCTTGTGGCTCTTTTACCATTAGCCAGCACCCGCCAGTAGTACTGCTGCTGCTGGGCGGTGCTGTTACCCGCATTACCCTCTCGATATCGATCACTTCCCCTTTTTACATTCGCTTAGGCCAGCTGGATCGAAGATGGCTCCTTTCCTCACAGCAGTAGCTCTCTGACGCGATGGGAACGATGATCCTGCCACACGGCTTCCACCTCCAGTGCATGAGCCAATGCGTCCTTAAGCGTCTCGTGGTGCCCGAGCCTTACAGCAGTTCTGAATTCAAGGTCACGGATGCTGTCGATGAATGTCTGCACCAGGTTCCCGACAATGAGCGCAGGTACCGACTGGGTATGCTATTCGAACCAGCTCTTCCACTTCAAGGGCCTACTTCTGTAGGTTTTCGTTGCTGCGTTGCACGTGATCTTTGAACTGCGCACGAAAGACGTGTTTGAGGTGAGCGTCGCCATATCTCGCCCCCAATGCCTAAAGGAGCTGCTCGTAAGTTATTTCCATACCGAGAGCTTCCAGAACAGTTAAAGCCTGGTTTCACAGGCCCATAGTAAGAGCAGTCATAGCCTGACTTTTATTCCAGCCGTTCACCTTCATGACAGCCTCGAACTGGATTTTGCAGGCTGAGCAGGAAGAAGTCTCTTTGAACGGCGGCACTTTGAATCCACGTAGCGAAGGTTTTGTAGCTAGTTGTAGCCCCGGGGTAGCTACAACATCTTGCTGTAATTCTATCTCCAAGTTTGAGACCGTTTAGCATTTTCTTCGGGTATGATGTTCTTCCTACATAAATACTCTTTGGCTGTAGGTCATTTACAATAAATTTCGTTTTAATTTAAATAATTTCTCGTTCTCTCTAAAAAGGTATAAAAGCCGAACAATTGGAGAATACAGGACAGTCTCGCTTCAGTTCTCAAACGAGAAACATCTACTAAAGGCCTTATCCCGGGGCCGCTTTGCCCCGGGATCCTGCAAGCCTCCATCTACACGTGAAGTCGTCGGCAGTCTGCTTCAAGCGCGGGGCCACACTACCTTCGGGCGCGCTACGACTGCTTGCTCCAGGCGCCGAGTGCACCTACTGCCCGCGCTAAATTCGGGCACGCTACGACTGCTTGCTCCAGGCGCCGAGTGTACCTACTGCCGGCGCTACCTCTGGGAGCGGCGACTACTTCTCCAAGTACTGAGCGCACCTACCCCAGGCGCTACGTGCGCCGGCTCCGGACGCTGCGTGTGCCCAGTCCAGGCGCTGCGTGCCGTCGCCGCTGAGAAACCTCAAGCTCTGCGTGTGCCTATTTCTACAAAAGCAGCGAGGCTCCAGGCGCTACTATAAAACTATATTGTCCTATTCTCCTACCTTTATTTTTTTAAAACCTAATTGTTATCTCATTTCATCCATCATCTACATATTTCATTTTTTTTTTATAAAATTGTAAATACTTTTCTGAAACTTTAAATATATTATTTTCTTGGTCCACTTTGTTGTTTTGCTGTTCTTAGGTTAGGTTCTTTCTCTTTTAATTGTCGCTTCACGACAGTTTGGCGCCCAACGTAAAAGTCCTCTTTCTCTCTTAATTCTTCACCTTTACTGCGCCTTGTCTATTCTCTTTTGATTTAATTGCTTTCCCTTTCGTTCTTAACTCATTACTCATCATTCATTTATTCGTCCTTTTCATACCTTCAAAATTCTAAAACAAAACTTCTTCTAGTTTTTCAACTTATCTGGATTATATTTAGACCTACATATAACACTTCATTTACATTCATCACTCTAATATTTTTATTCTAGATAACTTAAAGAGGTACAATTTTTAATAAAATCTTTATTTCTTAAACTTAACTTTGCACTTTACACTTAATATAAAATTATTTTTGAAAGCTGAAGCGAAACGAACCATAACTTTTCTAAACATTTATTAACTGTTAATTTGTATATATGTATAAATATCACCATTTTCACCTTATTATTTAATTTCTTTTTGTTTGTTTGTCTAGTGATCCAGTGTTCTTCAACACATCTTGCTTCAAGACCTCGAATTTTGGGAGCGGCTAACTACTCCCTTAATTCTCTTAACCTTTATCTTCACTTGGGAGCAACTGACTACTCCCTTAATTTTCTTTATCTTTATCTTCACTTGCGAGCGGCTGTCTACTCCCTTAATTCTCTTTACCTTTATCTTCACCTGGGAGCAGCTGACTACTCCCTTAATTTTTTATCTTCACTTAGGAGCGGTTGACAACTCCTTAAATAAGCCTGAATGTCCTTTTGAAAACACACTTTTAGAGTGGTGTCTCTTCGACTAATTTATTTTTTTTCCACACAGGAGCGGTTGACTACTCCTTAAATAAGCCTTAATGTCGTTTTGAAAACACACTTTTAGAGTGGTAGTCATTGAATGTGAACTCCACCCTTACCTGAATGCAGATGATGAATGTAAGAGATAGTATATCTGATTTTGCCTGTTGATGTCTGTTTCTGCAAAGCTGTGTTTTTATGGTTTATATTAGAATGTACATGTCAAAATTTTTGCTGAGTCAAAATTTTCCAGGGTCGGGGGGAAAATGTAGTGTTATGCTACTTACATTTCATTGTACACTAATTCTCCATTCTGTTTTGATATTCTGCATTCATGTTTTGCATCACTTTATACTATTTTTTTCATTCTGTTTTTGATTTTCTGCATTCATGTTTTGCATCACTTTATACTATTTTTCCATTCTGATTTTGATTTTCTGCATTTATATTTTGCATCACCTTTATTTCTATAGGATCCTATAATGTTTTTACACAATAACATATTATTTTACTTCGTATTTTCACACTATTTAGCACTTTTAAAATAGCTGTCAATGAAGTCTTACCTTTTTCGGTCTTTTATTGAATTCTCTGTAACTCTACAATTTCAGGCTTCGCGCACGCTGCCGTGCATTAGTTTTTCCTATATGAATAATATCTCATTTCTTACTTAAATGTAATAGTTTCTTAATAACAGTCCTAAAACTAAAAATTGCACAATTTGACAACCATTGTTTATGTGGTTGTTATGGTAACTTTTATTCAAAAACGTCTCTGGTATGATGTTCTTCCTACATAAATACTCTTTGGCTGTAGGTCATTTACAATAAATTTCGTTTTAATTTAAATAATTTCTCGTTCTCTCTAAAAAGGTATAAAAGCCGAACAATTGGAGAATACAGGACAGTCTCGCTTCAGTTCTCAAACGAGAAACATCTACTAAAGGCCTTATCCCGAAGCCGCTTTGCCCCGGGATCCTGCAAGCCTCCATCTACACGTGAAGTCGTCGGCAGTCTGCTTCAAGCGCGGGGCCACACTACCTTCGGGCGCGCTACGACTGCTTGCTCCAGGCGCCGAGTGCACCTACTGCCCGCGCTAAATTCGGGCACGCTACGACTGCTTGCTCCAGGCGCCGAGTGTACCTACTGCCCGCGCTACCTCTGGGAGCGGCGACTACTTCTCCAAGTACTGAGCGCACCTACCCCAGGCGCTACGTGCGCCGGCTCCGGACGCTGCGTGTGCCCAGTCCAGGCGCTGCGTGCCGTCGCCGCTGAGAAACCTCAAGCTCTGCGTGTGCCTATTTCTACAAAAGCAGCGAGGCTCCAGGCGCTACTATAAAACTATATTGTCCTATTCTCCTACCTTTATTTTTTTAAAACCTAATTGTAATCTCATTTCATCCATCATCTTCATATTTCATTTTTTTTATAAAATTGTAAATACTTTTCTGAAACTTTAAATATATTATTTTCTTGGTCTACTTTTGTTGTTTTGCTGTTCTTAGGTTAGGTTCGTTCTCTTTTAATTGTCGCTTCACGACAGTTTTCGCTCAGTACTTGGAGAAGTAGTCGCCGCGCCTAGAGGTAGCGTGGGCAATAAGTGCACTCGGCGCCTGGAGCAAGCAGTCGTAGCGTGCCCGAAGGTAGCGCGGGCAGTAGGTGTACTCGGCGCCTGGAGCAAGCAGACGTAGCGCGCCCGAAGGTAGTATGACCCCGCGCTTGAAGCAGACTGCCGACGACTTCTTTGACTTGGTCTTTTATTGAATTCTCTGTAACTCTACAATTTCAGGCTTCGGCGCGCTGTCGCGCATCAGTTTTTCCTATATGAATAATATCTCGTTTCTTACTTTAATGTAATAGTTTCTTAATAACAGTCCAAAAACCAAAATTGGTAAATATGACAACTACTATTTATACCGTTGTCATAGTAACTTTTATTCAAATTCGTCTCTGGTATGATGTTATTTCTACATAAATACTCTTTGGCTGTAGGTCATTTACAATAAATTTCGTTTTAATTTAAATAATTTCTCGTTCTCTCTAAAAAGGTATAAAAGCCAAACAATTGGAGAATACAGGACAGTCTCGCTTCGGTTCTCAAACGAGAAACATCTACTTAAGGCCTTATCCCGGGGCCGCTTTGCCCCGGGATCCTGCAAGCCTCCATCTACACGTGAAGTCGTCGGCAGTCTGCTTCAAGTACTGCCCACGCTACCTTCGGGCACGCTACGACTGATTGCTCCAGGCGCCGAGTGCACATACTGCCCGCGCTACCTCTGGGCGCGGCGACTACTTCTTCAAGTACTGAGCGCACCTACCCCAGGCGCTACGTGCGCCGGCTCCGGACGCTGCGTGTGCCCAGTCCAGGCGCTGCGTGCCGTCGCCGTTGAGAAACCTCAAGCTCTGCGTGTGCCTATTTCTACAAAAGCAGCGAGGCTCCAGGCTCTACTATAAAACTATATTGTCCTATTCTCCTACCTTTATTTTTTTAAAAGCTAATTGTAATCTCATTTCATCCATCATCTTCATATTTCATTTTTTTTATAAAATTGTAAATACTTTTCTGAAACTTTAAATATATTATTTTCTTGGTCTACTTTTGTTGTTTTGCTGTTCGTAGGTTAGGTTCTCTTTATTCTTAATTGTCGCTTCACGACAGCCATCAATTTGTCAATCCGATTGTTTACTTGTTAGATTCAGGTTTCAGCTTCCGACAGGCGGTTGTCATGTTGAGCGACTCTATCCTTCACCTCCCTTATCTCTTTCCGAAAGGTAGCGTGAAGGTCCTTCATGAGGAGAATCTGCTCTTCATAATCGCGTTTGAGCTACTCTTAACAAACGACGGGCCTGTTCCTCCTGTCCCCGCAGCAGCTGTTCTTCCAACCCACGAGCCAGTTCCTCTCGTCAGTGGGCCTGTTCCTGCAGCAACATCATCAGACCACCTAAGTCAGGTACTGCAGATGTCGGAGATGCTGACGGGCCAGCCTTCATGGTCAGCAGCTGGCCATCCAACATCTGCGGCATTGCACCACCAAATCGTCTCTGGTCCGTGTCCTGCTGGCGTTGACTTCGGGTACGGATACCCTCCATGTCATCTTTTGGTAAAATCTGCATGATTTGATCCCACTTCTGACACCAATTGTTACGAGCTTGGAGTTCGTGACACTTTAACTACAGAACACTAATAACAACTGGTTATAACTTGTCATTAGTGACACAAACAGAAACACTAATAACAAAACACAATTGTACTAGTGATCTCTTTAGTTCGCAGTTGTTTCGCTTCGAAGTATTCCCTTGTATCGCCAATTCGATACTGACCCGGTCACGGTCTATACCGGCCTATATTTAGAGCCTCAGGTAGTTTCCAGAACCTTCTACTATAGAAACTTCTAGAATGTTCGAGTACATATCGGTCCCGATTAACTAGGTGTCGCTAGTTCTAGGAAGTTCTTCCATGGAAATTTCTAGAATTATCTTGACTCTCCTAGTTCTACTACTCGATACTAGAGGGCGCTAGTGGTAACTAGTGTCGCCATGTACCATGTATTATACGTGGCGCGAACAATATATATATATATATATATATATATATATATATATATATATATATATATATATATATATATATATATATATATATATATATATATGTATTGTATGTATATCTATATAAAATATTTGTGTTATTATGTTTATAATATGTATCTAAGTATGTAGTAGAATTGTTATGGTAGTATTATGTATCCATTAACATTTTTAACTTAGCTGTTGCCTGGGGGTATTCTGGTAGAGAATGCTCCGTTGCATTAAGTCCGCCTTTTTGTAGTTGGTGTGCAAAAAAAATAATTTAATAAATACGTAAATTATCTGATATAAGTAAAAGGACTCATTCACGTTTGACTAGACATTAAATTAATTTACCCAAAATAGCTTTTACCTTGTTGACATTAAAACTCTTTCGGAACATTTAACAAATTAATAAGTGGCATCGCCCTTCAGGAATCCTTGAAGAGTAAATTTCCACTTGATATCATAATATCTTCCATGTGTAATCTTATTCAACGGAAAAAATTCAACGTGAAGGTTTGCTTGCCCAATAACAATCGTATTGTGGTTATATAACTAAACTATCATTTTTCAGTTACGATAATTCAACATAACAATTAATTATACCATTATTAGTATCTTGAATAAAAACACTAAGCTTAGTAGCCAGTTACACTTATCACATGGCCAGTTAACAAAAAACGAAAAAGCACATGAAATAAAAAAATAAAAATTTGATAAACACGCGAAATAAATTCCTCTTTCACACTATCAGCATACTAAAGGGTAAAGCGGTTTTTAAACAATATTTAGTAGCCAAAGCATCTGGAGTGTGACGACGCCGTGTTCCAAATAGATAATGCGGCGATGTGATGTTAGGGAGCCTTTATTGTTATTCACTCTTTTATGTAAAGGCCAGCTGATTCTTCAGCGGTATTAGTCGGTAAACAAATAGGAAGTGTATATTATATTATATGTATTAAAAGTTCTTAGACCAAATCGGCTATTAAATGTCCACTGCTGGACAGCCCTTTGCCGGGAGAATCCATCACTACATTTTGTGCCGTGGTTGTAATAAGAATAGGTGACTTCGGGTTATAGCAGAACAATCTATCCTTTTTACATGAAATTACCGTCTGTAAATGCCAATCTTACCGTGGCAAATAGTAAAATATAATTTAAAATTAAAAAAAAAATTGTACAGCCGACTTCAATATAAGCGACTTCAATATATGTTAATTAAGAATAACTCAATAACCATTGGTCTGACCTTGATCAAATTCATATGGGACCACACGAAAACTATCAGCTTTTATATAAAAAAGAATCATCCAAATCGGTTCGCCCAGTACAAAGTTATGAGGTAACACACATAAAAAAAAACATACACTCGAATTGAGTACCGTCTCCTTTTTGGAAGTCGGCAGAAAAAAAGTAACTTAAATTGCTCGGTAGTAGAAACCCTTTTTCTTTATTCATTTTCTTTACAATACAACCCGTTGGAGAGAACACCCGGATAAGGGCGTGGAATGTGGCATAGCTTAAATTTGTAGAACATGCTTACTACGTTGAAATATTCTCTCTACATTATTGTTTTAAACCATTGAAGTAGGTTTTACATAGTAAAGGTTGGTATTCCTGCTGCGTTGTTAGAGAATCTCGTCTCGTGGATGACGTAAGAGATGACTTTAGAAATTTCCAGAATGATTTACGTCGATAGATGTTAATACAACAATCCCACTTAAAAAGTACTTAGCCACACCAGAAATAGATACCTGAGTCATACTAAGCCTTGCTAATATGTCAAAATAAATGGTTTCTGCAACGGGAAAGATACATATCCGGCATGGTATCTTACACGGATTGAAAGAGAAGAAAAGATCGTGATTCTATTTTCTTTACACAATTTTTATTATTAAAATTATTTTGTATTAAGCTGGAACTTAGGCCGCCCACAAAGAATGCCACAAAGTACGCCTGAGCCGCCTTGGGGCCCTTGTTAAGAAGTGGGCTTGCGATGGGCTGTATTTATGATCGTGGTGCTGATAATGATAATGATAGTTAACTGAAAGTAAAGGAAAGTTACGGGTCGGCGTCTGTGTCGTACGAATTTAAGCTTTCAAATATACGAAATATATTACAAAATATGAATATCGATAGGGTTAGTTCTAAGGGCTTACTACGGGCTCACTACTCGGAAATAAAATTAATAATAACTCAGGTGGAAACTTCTATGCCAGAGAAATATTAAACATGTATAGTCCGTAAAACTCAACGATTCTTTATTGCTTTAAAAATAATAGAAAATTTGAAGACAGCAAAATCATATTATTTAACGGCGTTGTTTAAATTTTTCACAAAGAGATTAATTAGATTTAGACCACTACAGAATATAGTTATATTCAATTACAGCCTTTTATATTTTAATTCTTTATTGTTTCAAGTTATTCTTGCGTACAAGTTTTTCTTAGGTTAATTGGTAATTTTGTTTATTAAACAGGTCCTAATACATTTATTTTAATACAAGAAAGGTACAAAGTTCACGGAACTTTCCTGCGTGATAGAATTCTGAATGACTGTGTTTATAGTAGAACCGGAATAATTAAAAAAACATGCGTAATTATCCGAAGAACCGACAACCGAACGGGACGAAAGTTTCTCGAGTAGTAGCTTCTTTCTTTTACTTACTTCCCTTACACAATAAAAATACATACTGACGTTAATTATTTAAGTCGATACAAGACAGGATACGAAACAAGCAATTTGAATAAGATAATTCAAAACCGTCGCTTAAGCCGATAGACTTTATACACTATATGACTGTATTAAAAGATTCGAATATTTTTTCACAGATAGTTATTTCTGGTATATATAATGGTCCTGACTGATTAACAAAGACAATCAATTTTATCTCTAATATTTTTGAAGCAGGAAACAGGCAACGGCGTCGTCCTGATAACATGTGAAGATAAATAAAAAAAATCTACTTCTAATTCGCCTGCCAAACGTGGTTACTGCGACAAATCTATTTAAAGCAGTGGACTTTCGATAGGCTGTAATGAATAATAAATTAATGAAATATTTAATCAATATAATAGTCAATACTCTTGTGCTTTCCTAAAGGTTCTTGTCATTATGAGATAATAGAGGAGTAAAGTGTTTTTAGTCTACCTTTCTAATGGGTTTCTATTTGTTTAATGATTTCCAAATTAAGGACAAATAAGTTAAGGCTTCTACCTAAGAAAACTACTTTATAATTGTAAGTTGAAAGTAATTCTGATATAAAATAAAGTTTGCCTGTTTTTACTAATAATTAAAAATGAATACTAAACACATTTTACTGTTGTTTTCTCATTAATGGTATTCATTCTTATATGAATCATAGAATAAAGATATTGTATTAGTGATTATTGCGATACAGAAAATCACGTGCCGTAGATCTATTCGAATTAAAATCAAACTATTGTTTTTTCTTACTGTTGAGCAAAATGAAACTCATTAAATCGGGGTCTTTGAGTTTGTCTGTCTATTGTGAAGGTTTTCTTCTAAGAGTGATTTAAACGTTTTGTGAGTTGTGTGATGTTAAACTAATAAAACTACCTCATTTTACTGAGAAAGAACCACTAAGTGCATAGCACTAGGTGATATTTCATAACAAACCATTTCTCAATTTTTAGTAGCAAAGTTCTGTTGTCAGATTATTTTTATAGAATATGGGTAACAAACGAGCACACAGTCCACCTTATTGTAAGTGGTTGCTGTGGCCCCTACATATCTAGATCTATTCAGAATAATATATCTATAATAAAAAATATAAGCAGAATAATTTGTTACCATTGAAGACTCAAATGTAATACATAGTTTCTTTTTTAGGGTTCCGTACATCAAAAGGAAAAAACAGAACCCTTATAGGATTACTTTGTTGTCCGTCTGTCTGTCTGTCAAGTACTCTTTTTCTCAGGAAAGCGTGGAGGTATCAAGCTGAAATTCATACCAAATACTCAAGTCTACTGTCCCTCGAAGCTGTGAAAAAAATCAAACTTCTAAGCCAACGCAATCAAAAGATAAAGAAATTTCAAATTTTCGACATTCGCAAGAGATTCAAAACCTGCAGGGTACTTCCCGTGAACTCAGAATCTTAAAATTTGGTACAAAGCAACGTATTATAGCACAGATAAAGGAAAAATTGTGAAAAGAGTAAATTTTTAGGTACATCATATAATAAAAATATATTTAATAATATATTTTTATATATTTTTTATATATTTTATATTTTATAAACTTATATACCACGGATTTGTTCGAAGCCCTCGCACTTGGCCGGTTTTTATAATGTCCTCCAGACCGAATTCCGGTCACAGCGGACATTCTCGACGGAGATTAGATATCTGCGCCGGGCAAGATTATAGTGCTTAAGTGTATGCACAAACACAAGTGCACTCTCTATTTCCTCACCCGCATATTTCGATTAGAGTGTAATCGGACACAATCGAAGAGAGATCAGGCGTAAAAGCAACGGATTTACGTGCTTTACGAGGCACAAATAAACTTCTTTCTAGCCTTAAAACCCAACAACTGATATTTAACCATACTCTGTGAAACCGTATTCTGTGAAAGAATTTAATTCTTCGATAATACTATAGTATCTTAACTTTGACTTCAGAATAGTCCAGGGGGAATCGGCGCATGAATACCGAAAGCTATTCCAGCTCAATTTTTTATGCGGTTCTTTTCAAACATTATGATACTACTGATGATATAAATGCATGTTGCCATGGGGCAACCAGTGCCATATTGTTGAAACCGAAATTGTTTGAACAATTTAGGCTTAAGCAAGATGGTACCGAGTTTCCCCATGGCAACATGCATTGACATCATCAGTAAGGCAATTTGAAGTGAATCGTATAAAATATTGTGGTGGAATAGTTTTCGGTACTTATGCGCCGATTCCTCCTGAACTAGAAGTTATTTTCTGGGAATCGTTAGATTATTGATAGTTTTCAAAGTCGGTTTTTGAATTTTTAAAATTTATGTTTTCAAGTAATAAATTTTAGCATTCAGACGAATGATTTAATGAGATTTCTTGGATCTCTCCGGGGAAATTTTGCAGCCACAATTGTTTGAATTCCTGAGACGCTGGAGCTCTTTTGTGTTTTAATTTAAAATTTAACTTTTGGCACTACAAGGTTAAATAATTAATTAATCACTAATGTTGTAATCATTAAGAATCTGGAAACAAATGGAGCAGTTCAAAATTTACGATAATATTCGGAGGATTCATATACCTGCTTGGAATAATGGAAGTATATAAAAATAATGGGCGTACATAATATGCAAACTGGAGTTACATTAATTTAGACACAATGCAATATATCAGCCAAACTCAGTAAATAAAAGGGCGAAGTATTTTTTTTATATAAGTGTGGTCAAACGAGCATGCGGCTCACCTGATGTTAATTGTCAACCTCTGCCCATAAACAACTGCAACACTAGGGGAGGTTACAGATGCATTACATACTTAAAAGAACTTAGATATATGGAGTCAACAGTGTTAACGAATTTATTGGTTTGTTTAGTTTCTTTCTTCTATAGTACTTGTGAAGCAGATTTTTTATAAAACTGAAATGTTAAGCAATCTGACAGTCCACCCCATCGCTACAGATGCATTGCCACTAATTAATTTTATCTACCATTTTGTTCACTTCGAGCGGCGATTCATTAATAATTTAACCTTTTGGCCTAGAGAAGTAATCCTTTATATATCGGTTTTAAATTATGTACGTATATGTGTATTATTAAATTATATTAATTATAATTTATGTCTCTCCCGCACCGCCTTTACACGTATATAATTTTGTATATATATATATATATGTATATATATATAACTTCATATATATAATATGATTTTGTTATAACACATACCACACCAAATCTTTATTACTTTAATGACATGTTTCTTGTTTCATTAACCGCTATCATGCGAGATAACTTCGTTTACCAACCAAGCTAATTCTATCGATACTTATCGCAATAATCTTTTCGGCATTCTGTTTGTTTACCGTCAATGCTTATTAAAAATTAGACGATAAGCAAACAATCAAAATGGTTTCGGATGAAGAAGTCGCTTTAAAAATTGTTATCGATAAACAAAATTATATTTATGAACGCTTAAAAAAAATACGTATAATATAAATAACGCATTTAATTCATTAGCCGAGCAGAATTAATTTCTTAGTGCCGCTTCAATTTCAAGAATTTCTTAATAATTATAATGTTATAAATTTAAAATTAAACCATAATGCAGACATTGATGATAACGCTTGGAACTCATGTGAAGATTTATTTAGTGATGTTAACGGTCAAGTTACGAAAGTAACTATATCGCCTTCCACTGCTACCTTAAAAATAGTTTTCCTACTAAATTAAAAACTTTATTACCCCCAATTGAATTAACGTCATTTAACGGTGACATTCGCAATGGTTTATGTTTTATCAACAATTTAAGACATTAATTCACGATAATTTACAGTTGACTGATGCAAAACGTGTTTATTATTTAGTAAACAAATTAAGTGACCAAGCGTTGTCAGTCTGAGCCGGCTTCGCCATAGATAATACACTCTAAACCAACTATTGAACTTAAAACAAGTAAACGCAAACACAACGACCAGTTACCATAATCTTATGGATCAATTTGATGCTTCAATAATTGCTCTAAAGCAATTAAATATTGATGATTTAGCTGATTTTTTATTTTTAAATATTGCACTTAGAAAATTTTATCCTTAGATTGTTAAGTCATTTGAGTTCTGTTAAGTCGCAATATTAACATACCAAAATATGTACAATTTTTATACAAACAAAATAGGCTAAATGCCTATATGTCATATATTTATCAATCCGCATAATATGTCTACAAACATTAACAATTGAAACAGATCGTTTGCATTTATGTATCTTTTGTAAATAAAATGATCGTGAACACTTGTATGTTTGTCCAAGTTTTCTAAAATTAAATGCAAAATAACGTTACGATTTTGTGCAATAAAACAATTGTTGTATTTATTGTTTGAGTGAGAGACACTCGACTTCCATTTGCAAATCGAAATAAGTGTATGTACAGCGCGCGCTGCCAACACTCATTAATTCATTTTAATTCGCATTGCAATGACATTAAGACTGCTTTTCGTAGTTTATTTTTGTTTTAATTAAGCGAATAAAGCAAACTAACTGCAGTTATTTATGCTGCAAAACCTTTAAGTTGTTAACGACTGCTTTCGTCTCGGTTTACAATGCAAATATTTGTAAGTGCAATACTGCAAGGAAAGTTGAAAATAAATCTTACTGTCTCTTTGATTTGCAGCTGAGTAGCAAACTTCAACCAGATTAGTACTAAGTTATCCCTCTTATAAAAGATTTCGTTTCATATTATAACTTTTGTTTGAATTTTGTTTTTAATCTTACAAATAAACAAATTTCATTTTCATACTGCGTTTAATGTAAATTGTAAAAACCCTTTTCCTTTCTGTATTTTTTCGCGCTCGTGGGTGACAGCATTATATAAGAAATTCGACAAAAAGCATAATGTGAAAGATGCCGAGTACGAAACCTAAAGGTCGTAAGATTAAAAACCTCCATTCGACTACTGTAATTCATGACAGTGGTTCAATGGTGGTTTTGTACTCACTATGTTTCACCATTCCTAAAACAAGCAATTTAAACTTGACTGCAGTGATTTACAATACTATTATTATTAGAAGTGTTAATAGCATTGCTAGTATTTTTTTAAATAAAATAATATAGTATAGTGTGAGCCTGAGTGAAAAGCTCTGATTGAGTAGTGGCGGTGTAAGTATATCCATTACCTCATATCGTCATAAGAAGCGACAGACGGAAGCCAGTTAATGGGCAGCATCGTCTTCTTAATAACAACTAAAACATAAAAACTGCGGTAGCCAAACAGCCTGCCAAGCGTGGCAACTGTGGTAAGTATCGCTCCTATGATTTAATCTACGGGGAGGCCTATGTTCAGCAGTGGAAATGCTGTGACGGTAACGGGACGACAAAAAACGTTAGCGTTAGCACGTTAAGGCGGCACTTGCCTGCCGCATGGGGCAATCTAGGGTGTAGGAGTGGGGATGGCCCTTAATTGCCTCCTTTATTGTGATGTGTGTAGGCAAGCAGGGGAAATTTTCTAAGTCGGCCCTGTGGCAGCGCGGTAGGGCCGCAAGACCTTCCTTGCTCCCTAGATCGGCCCTGCCGCTGTCATGTGTGTAGCACAACTGGGGCAATTTCAATCAGTTCGTTGCGACTTTCACATGGAGCACACGTGTACAAGTCACAGGGGATACAATAAAGAATGTGAAATTCGGACACTGGTGATAGAAGTGTATAAAGAACGGCTTCTTCACCAGTATCTCCTGTTTGTCTTTTCTTGCAGTAGAACCGCAGAAAGAACGTTATTTGAACGTTGTAACTTACAAGTAACATTACTGGGATTCGTTACCGAGTAGAACTTACCTAACTTATCATAACGGTCAGTACGGGAAAGAAAATTATCCAATAGTATTAGAATTGCTGGAATAAAATGCATCATTAGAAAACCATCCCGGCTATTTGTGTAACACTAGTTAAATTATAGTTACTAAGCATTAGTTAGTTAAGTTACATCACCTAATAAATTGGTTATATTAAATTACGAGTCATAACTTTATATATATATATATATATATATATATATATATGACATAATTTATGACGAGTGTAGTCACCTTTTTAACTGTCATCGATAGCCTAAAAATAACGTGGCAGCGCTATGCTGTAGCTTATAAGCACTATATAATGGTTGTAATTATTAATTAATTAGTTGTTTTATTGATAAATGTGGGTGTCCACTCACCATCAGGTGGACTGTGCTCATTTGTCACCCTAATTCTATATAAAAAAGAGCCGAGGCTATATATACCGATTCATTGATATTTCGATAAAACTGGCGCCATTCTCAACGCGTGCGTCCAGCGAGATGTACACTCTCATACTGAAAGGCAGGCATGTGTGTAGAGACAATTCAGATATTGCCCCGATCGCTGTACACCCGAGATTGACCCTGCGGCAGGCATGTCAGTAGCCGCCTTTAGCTATGTGTAAAAAGAGGAAAATTAAATTTATTTAAATTTAATTAAATGACTAAAAAATGGAAGACTAAAAAACTTTTGTTAGTAGTAATAACCTATAGTTATTATTTCAAATATATATCTACACAACAAAATTTCAGGTTGTGATATCATTTTATTCTTTTTATTTCCTTTAACTCGGCTTTTACTTTTTATTTGAGTTATTTTTTTAGCTATTTGGGTGGACTTAGACTGATGATGATTCATGATGATGATGATGATGATTCATGACAATAATGATGATTATTGATGATTATGATGGTGGTGATGAAGGTGAAGAAGAAGGAATATCAAATTCTCAATGTCATCTAAGTATTATCAAATATTCAACCACTTTACAGTAAATTGTGCATCAGTGTAAGCGGTACGTGTAACATTATTTTGTATTTATGTTTGGCTCTTCAGATTTTGTACATACACAAACAAACATAAGAGATAAATTGTTGCCCCAGGCTGACGAAACTATGTAAACACAAAGGCGAACGCTGCTGGGGATAATTTTGAAATGTATACTTAATATTAATAATATTTTGGTATTTCTGTGTGGTGGTGACGTAAGAGAGTCCATCATTACTTTTCGTCCCATGGGTTCTACATTCGTGCGTATGAAAAGGCTATGGGCAACGGCAGAAATATGCCATAGCTTCCGATAAATAACGGTAACTATCTTATTTTCTGGCTGACTTATAATTGCCAGATTAACTACGGTTAGCAAGGTCTAAGTTACGATCCACTTGCCAAACGTGATGATTAGCAAATCCTCCCGAAAACAGGAGAAGCGCATGTCTAATAGTAAAGTTCTACAGACTGATGAAAAATGAGTAGAATCTTTATAAAATAATTTTCTTAGAAATATCTTTTATTATATTTTTATTTGAACACACTTGCGTGGAGTTTTAATTTCAACTTTTAATGTTATTTTAAGTCTATACTGTAAACTTAAGTCATGAATTATTATTTATTTATATAATAATTACATGTACGGTTGACAAACGAGTTGGCAGCTGCAGTTTTTATTTTTATTTTTAGTCGTTATTAGAAAGATGCTGCTGCTTTGTCTCTCCTTCACGGGATGAAATGGGGATATTTTTACACTGCCACTACACAGCGAGGAAGTAATATTTTTAACAACTTAAGAACATCAATAAACCTTTGTTCTTTTATATTTAAAAGCAGTTTTTATTTACATTTATAGACATTAAATAAGGACCACAGGTTATGTAGTACTGAGTAAAATATAATATAGCACATCTTAGATAAAATACGATGTTATCAGCATTATTCAATATTTATGTATAGTAAAATAATTTTTTTGAATAGATTTAACATATAACAAAACTATGCAAATTTACAAATTACATTTTAAATACGTTCCCGTGTGTTGTGGCAGGTTGGACAAACGCAGCTCACAGCTTATGATATTACCAAAAGAACATCGCTGAGTTTTAGTAAGCACAGCAAGATTATCCTGCTGTTCATTCTGTAAGTGGTCCTTTGGTGGTTGAAGCGAACCAGACAGACAAACGAGTCAAGGAAACATTAACAACACTGTTGCTATAGTACAGCAAAAGCGATGCTCTATCACGACAAACAATAAAAACTATCCATTATTAGCAATGACTATTATTAAATATAATTATAATTGAAACAATCTCTTTCACTCTTTTCGGCTTCTGCGTGGTTTTATTTTAATTTTAAGGGTGACAAACGAGCACACAGTCCAGTTGATGGTAAGTGGTTGCTGTGGACCATAGACATCTACATCTATCTTCGTTTGCGAATTAAAATGCAGATGCGATGTCAGCCGTGAGGACTAAGATAGAATGCCTCTTTTCCAGAAAAATAGGTCTCCGGTTCTCTACACTCACCATACGTAACACAGCAGCATTAAGCTGCTATTTTACGCTGGTATTCTCTGAGAGCGTGGTCCTTTCTCGGTCGAGCCGAGCCATTCGTGCTACAACTATACTAATAATATAGCTGCAGCATGGCTCTACCACGCTTCAAACAAAGTACGTGTCGCTAATAAACTAATTTATAAAATAACAATCTAAATTGTCCTAATGAATGTAATTTCTGTGTTCTAAACTAAACAAAGATTGTAATGCAAGTGAAAAGTGTTTTAAAGTGAACATCCCTCAACATGAAACTCATATACATTAACATCCATGATAATACGAGTAAAAATTATTTACTTTCGCATATTCCCATTTTCATTTTGATAAAACAATAACTAAATCAATTACGTCTCAACTAAAAGAGACATCTTTTCAAAATTTAGATTACCCTATTTATACTCATTTATCTCGACCACGGCCTAAATTTGATTTAAAAAAAAGTAGTTGAGTCGAAAGTAATGGATGGCGACTTAAAAATGCATCCCGTATTTTATTCTCAGACGACATCCTGACTTCTCGTAATGTTGAAACACTTGAAAGCCTTCGTCAGAAGCATCCTTCGGTCAAACCTTCTCAGGGTTTATCGCTGCCTCCCAAGAATGCAACCTTTACAAATTTCTGAAAAAGTCATTTTAGAAGCAATTATGTCATTTTCGAATGGCTCTGCTGGCGGCATTGACGGAATTACGCCTCAACATCTTAAGGCTTTAACAAGCCTGAATGACCTTGACGAAACGGCTATCGCAGAGATTTTAGCCAAAGTCAACACCGTCTAGCGACTACGTTCTGTATTACTTATAAAAGTGCAAAGATTAATAGACTGCAGAGATGACAATTATAAAAGTGACATACTGCCTGTTATGCTTGCGCATCACTGAGAATTATGTCGTAGTTACGCATCTTCAATTACATTGTGCTGTAGCTTTGTCCGGTAGGCGTCACGAGCTATCAAGTGTTCAAGTTTCAAGTACGTAAGAGTTTTTTATTATATATGTTAAATCGTATTTATTTGTATCGTATTAGTAGATTTGGGTCAAAGCGTTCGCTGTAAATTTTTCCCGAGTTTGATCTCCGACAGCACGAATGCTATTTGTAATTGCAATTTTCGTCAACATGCATTGGGGCAGTTCGGCGGGCATTTCCTTGCCCTAAAACCCTCTCAGTAATAAAAAAAGAGTTCTATGCCCAGTAGAGGGACTTGTATAGCCTTTTGCTTTACTTTGTAGCAATATTTATATTATTTATATTATGTTATATTAGATACAGAAGGGTACCTTATGCTGACAAAAATATCACGTGGAGGCGACGAAATCGTAAAACATCTTTGTACCTAGATAAAACGTTCGAAAGATTGTCAATCATGTTATACGCCACATTTTCTATAGAGTGTAGAACATTGCAGATAGGGCAAAATAAAAAATAATCCCAAAATATAATGGGAACTATTTATTAATAATATTTGTAGGTATTTATAATAAAAACAATGAACAAGCTGCAAGGTTCAACTAATAATGTTTCTTGTAAACACAATTGTAAAATTCCTGTTTTAATTTTTACTAATGGTTAATTGATGAAACGGAGTCAAGATCACTTCATATAAAATATATTTAATTAAAATTGACACATGACCTATTTGGCTTTCTACTTACAACTCGGCGGAAATTTGAAAAGAAGATTTTGTCTTTTCACACAAGTATTGTTTACAACTGGCGTGGTTTCGAAAAGCGTGATTAAGCGTCAGCGGTATATAATCAATTAAATACTGAAAGTTTTTTAAAATTTTTCTTTGTTTTTTTTTGTTATATCTTCTTAAAAACTGACGCCATCTCACTATTTTATTATTTGTTTTTTTTTGTAACGCATAAGGATAAGTTAGACTAAGTTAGATTAACTTGGATAATTGTGTAAGTTTTTTTTAATTTATCACAAATTTTACCGCAATAAATTATTACCTTTTCTACAGTGATTCTCTCCTCTTAGTTTCGACGTGACTGTAGGATGTTATACTGAGTCACCGTCAGTTACTAAGCGGCCATAAATCATTATATATGTATAGACATAGATAATATATACATTTTTTTATTTTAATATTTATGTTTTTTTGAATTTTGATTGATTTTTTGAAACCTGGTAAAATTATTTTTTTTCATACCAATTGATGGGCCTGAGTATAATGCTAGTTATGCTCTTTGGCTGAAGTTATTTTTTATTTTATGCTCAATTGCAAACAAAACAATATTGATTGCGCATTTCTAAAACAAAATTTTACCTCTTTTCCTTCTAATGGAGCTATTATTAGCACCTAACATGGCGGAATAGTTATTATTATCTATAAGACCATTTGCAGAAACAGTTTTTGTTAACAGTTATGAGTATAACATTTTATCAGCTGCTTTGTTTATAGCACCTTGAGCAACACTTTGCCGGTTTCTGTACAGAAAATGATGGTGGCTTTGCAAATATGGATGGCCGCTACCATTGAATATAATACCCGCCATGTTACACTTATTTACATAGAAACTTTAATTATCATTTATATGCATAAAATTCTAAATAGCACTTTTTACACAAGAAAGTAAACTTTAAGATCAGTCCATCTTATTTTTCACTAATTAAGTGAAAAGTAAAACAAACCAATAGGTGCTGTGATTTAAAATTTCTTGCAACTTTTTATAGAAAAGCATAACCTTATCATAATATAATAGTCAATCATTTAGCCATGTGATAAAACTTTTAAGTGTGCCAGTCAAACACTAATGATGATATTCGGGTCATTATACTGGAAATAGTCTTTTAAATATTTTGTAGTACAATTGATAATCTTCAGTATGATTGACCGTGTATATGACTTTTATAAGTCTATGTTATTTTTTATGTAAATTATTATTGCAGATAAAAGCCCTTTCACATTTATTATATTCTCGAATTAAATTAATCGAAATGAAAATAAGAATTTTGGCTCTTTATAACTGATCTTTAAATGTAAAACACTGACTTGAAATTATATAATTATCGGCATTTTTTTAATTCATTGAACTTTTTTAAGATTGTGTTGAAATTCTACTGGTAAAAAAAACAAATATATATATATATATATATATATATATATATATATATATATACTATATATATATACTAGCTGACCAGGCAGACGTTGTTCTGCCCTTTCCGAACGACCATTTGCTTTCCCAAAAATCTCCTGAAATTAGCAATAAAAAATTGAGGGTCACTTATCGGGATAAAAACTATCCTATCTCTCAAGTTGGACCAAACTGCACACAGTCTGCAAAATTTTTTTGAAATCGGTTCTATCTGTTGAATACTTACAACAACACGTTGTGGTTATACTACTAAATTGTAGCTTATATTAAACGTTTGTATTTTTAACATAGCGCCATCTTTTAAATATTTACTCAATCCAGTCAACAGATATCGTCATCTGCCAGAATCGTTTGGAGCTAATGTACGAAGTACATGTATTTCCATGGAGCTAACAGATAATTGTGACTGTCAAATAATAGACAAATAATTTTCAATAAAATAATATTGTGTTGCGACTATAAATTGAGATGTAAGCTATCCTATCTTTTAAGTTGGACCAAACTGCACATTGACCAAAAATTTCATTGAAATCAGTTCAGTAGTTTAGGAGTCCATCGCGGACAAACAACGTGACACGTACTTTTTATATATAAAGATATATATGATAGTTCTTGATGAAAATAAAGTATGCGCGTTACATCGCATCCCATCAAGAATTTCTAATGTAATTCTTGGTGTAAAGCTAAGACGTGATAAAAACTGTAAACAATAGAATAACAAAACAATGAAAATATTTGTAAATACTTGCTTTATAACCTAATAAATATTATTTGACCGTAATAAAATAAAACAAGTTAATCTTCGGCAGTAAAGTAAAAATAAATATTTTCGATTAGTTTTGCAATGCCTAACAGCTGGATCAGCGGGCGATTCTGATCAATCTAAAGATGCTAAATTTCAGCAAGCACTGTCAAACTCAATAGGAGTGACTGAAAAACGGTTCTTGATATAGAAGGGTAAATAAATTATTTAACCTATAAAGTAAAATCACTTTATTAAAAATCAAAATAGCCCAATAACTTTATTAACATGAGATATATAATTGTACGAGTGCTTACAATACTTAACATTATTTTATTGAAATCTCAGAAAGTTTTTTTTAATAGAATAAGGGTGACAAACGAGCACACTGTTCACCTGATGGTAAGTGGTTGCTACGTTCCATAGACATCTACATCCATTCTCGATTACGTATCAAAATGTAGATGCGTTGTCACCCGTGAGGACTAAGATGTAATGCCTCGTTTCCAGTAAAAAGTTTATCCGGTTCTCTACATATACCATACGAAACACAGCAGGGTTAAACTGCTATTTTACATGGTATTCCGTGAGAGTGTGGCCCTTCCCCTGTCGAGCCGACCCATTCGTGCTACAACTATACCTACTACTAATATAGCTGCAGCATGGCTCTACCACTTAAGAAAAAATTGACGTTGAAAATTTAAGTATTTTCAGAAGCAACTTTGCAATTATTTTCTATTGAGTGAACTTTTGTGGAATCGTGTTTTGCAAACCGCCACCTGAAATACGTACAATGTTTTTTCGATAACGATGTGAAATTACAAAACGATCCCCATGCATATCAATGTGGCTCTATTCAGCATCTTAATATGAACATACTTCGGCATTCAGAGATTTTAAAAGTTTTCATGCGTAGATAATTGAAGATATAATATTATATTACTGTCCCGTGTGAGGCAACCTTTATACTTATATACATATTCTCATCATATTTTTACGGTTGGTTAGAAAAATTATATCTAAATGCAAACTTTCACAGGGTAAATTTTTTTTACTATTTTTACCCAGCAAGTAGTAAAGCAACTACAATCCCATCGGTAAGTGGTTATGTAGCCTGTATATACATTACGTATATGTAGTGGTAATGGTGAATTGCACTGACTTAACAAAAACCTATTCACTCTTGCCTTGTAGGTAAATATTATTTGCGACCTATTTGTGTGTGTGTGTGTGTGTGTGTGTGTGTGTGTGTGTGTGTGTGTGTGCGCACGTGTGTGTGTGTGTGTGTGTGTGTGTGTGTGTGTGTGTGTGTGTGTGTGTGTGTGTGTGTGTGTGTGTGTGTGTGTGTGTGTGAAGAAAAGCGTATGAGAATACGTGAAGAGGAATAAAAGTTGAGTACTACTTCGCTTACTTATACGAGGTTACCACTCGAGAACCTTCCTATTTTTTATCTGTTTTCCAAGTTATATAGCAAGCCCATTTCCATTTCACTGTAATATTCCGTTTGGCTATGTCAGTTTCTCTGGTTCTACTGCGAATATCTCCATTTCTAACTTTATCACGTAGAGAAACCCCTCTCCAATTTAAAATTTTTACATTTTTTAGATGATAGTTTGTCTAACATAAAAAAAACCAAAACCCAAGAATGTCTTTATATAGTTATTTATACTTAGGGAAGCACCATTTTTTTATTTATTTAAATTGTTTGATTTAATTTGATGTTTGAACAGTGTACCTAAATGTAAGTATCTGTATCTATATTTCCCTCCCCAATAATATTTTACAAAGTCATACTCATAAAAACAGCGTTTTATTGTAATACATAATTATAAAATTCAGTATCAACTAATTAATGAAAATATGCAACAATAAAATTACATAGGTATTAAAAACTATCGAAATCTAAGTAAAGAGAGTATGTTGGGTCGTTCCAGATCTAAATTATATAAAAATGCAATTTTTCAATTTCACTAATCAAGGTCGCCGCGAAAATTTCTTCTTCTTTGGGCACTTTAAAAATTAATTTATTTAGCAAATAATATTTACAGTTACCAGTGTACAGATATTAACTAAATTAAGTATTTCTAGTCATAAAAATATTTATAATTGAGTATAAACTTTTAAAAAACTAATATATATTTGAACGAAGTTGCCCCAACACCGACTCGCGGTCCACCCTCAATGAAGTCCGAAAACGGACTGTGACAGGCTGACAGGGCGACGGAGCATGCGCGCTCGCGTAAATATATTCAATTTCAGGGAAAAATGATATATTCTCTTATAAAACGGGGAATAAAAATAAAACTCTCAATTAAAAATATTGATATTTTTAAGAGCTTTTTTTAGTGTAAGAACTATTTAAAAAGCTTGTGCCGTTTTGGAGAGATTTTGCAAAATATGACAAAGATAGGTACTCTTTGGGGATTTTTTTTCTAATAAGGGGTTGACAAAAATACAATTTTGTTCAATTAAAAACATTTACCAAATCCTCTTCTGTTACCCTGTATTTTTTCTTTGTGGATTAAATGAACAGTTATTGAGATATTTTTACTTAAATATCCAAGATTTAGGCATTTCAACCACTGTTAAGGCCTTAAAGATCTTGTAATCGCTTCTGCCGGTGACGCCGGCGGAGTACTTTTAAAGACATTACAAAATTATATAACTTTATGCTTTCTGCTAATGTTAATCAAATTTTATTCCATTCTTATATGGGGCAAGTTTATGTGCCTTCAAAAAAAAAGGATAACGGTATTCGTCTTATTGCAGTTGGTTCCACATTTCGACGCTTAACTTCAAAATTAGCCTGCAGGCACATAATCTCAAACCTTAAGACCAAATTTCAGTCTACTCAACTAGGCTTTGGCACTAGAGGTGGCTGTGAGGCGGCGGTACATTCAGTGCGTACATTTTTAACAAACTCTGATGCAGATGTTCTTGTGAAGGTTGACCTAAGGAATGCTTTTAACTCTATCGATAGGGTAACCTTGCTGAAAGAAGTGGCTAACAATAGCCCCGAAATTTATCATTACGTTTGGCAATGTTATAGTCAAAATTCTAACTTGTTTTACGAAAACCATGTTATCGATTCTGCTGTCGGTGTTCAGCAGGGTGACCCACTAGGTCCAGCACATTTCAGTTTGGAATTCAAACCATTATTTCAAATTTGAAATCCAAGTTGAAGGTCTGGTACCTGGACGACGGTACACTGGGAGATAGAGCAGATGACATCCTCAGTGATCTTACTCCTATTTTTCGCAATTTTAAACATATTGGCCTTGAACCAAATAGTAAATAATCTATCTACTTCTTACAGAGACAGTTTAATTCAAAATTTCAATCATGTTTCTCCAGAAAATAAAAACTGTCAGTACGGAATCACTATACCTGCTAGGTGCCCCGTTGTTTTTCTATAGTATTATACCTGTTTTAAAAACAAAATTTAATCAGTTTTTAAAAACTGTTACATGTATCAACCAACTTGATAAATTGTATAAATTAAACCCCCACATAGCTCTTACTATTTTAAAATATTGTCTCCTTGTACCTAGATTTACATTCTTACTTAGCTCCAGTCCAGTCTGGAAATGTTCGGATATTTTAAAAGAT
>JAVANC010000024.1:35025496-35075124 GCA_033319125.1 Parnassius glacialis | reverse complement strand
CCCATTTATGAGACAATCCATGGGGAGCCCATGTTCAGTTTTGGATTTGGATGAGCTGTAATGAACGAATAACAAATTTCAATAAAGTGTGCCCGTGTAGTGGTGGTGTAAGTATATCCACTACCCCAAATCATCCCGTGGCTACAGTAAGAGACGACAGAGGGAAACAAATCAGGAGATGGGCAGCAGCGTCTTCCTAATAACGGCCAATAATAAAATACTGCAGTTGCCAACCCGCTTGCTAACCGTGGCAACTATGGCAAATATCCCCCTATGAGGTAATCTATGGGCTATAGGGAGGCTTATGTTCAGCAGTGGACTTTGATAGGTAACGGAGCGCAAAAGAGCCGTGGTAGGGTACGTGAGCAATTTAGTATCGATCACATCTTCATCACTATAGCCTATCGAAGTCCTCAGCTGAACAAAGGAATTCTCTATACATTCTCTTTGGGGCAGAGCTCTGTCTCGCTTGGCAGGTAGGTTGACAATTGCAGTATTCTATTAATTTTAGTTTTTATCAGGAAGAAGCTGCTGCCCATCTCATGCTTCAGTTTCTCTCTGTCGCCTTTTACGAAAACCACTGGGTGATATGTGTAGTGGATTTTCTTAAGCCGGCTCTCACATACGATTTGCAACTCATGGCGCCCGGTTTAGGACGTACAGGGCGGTGAAGGATAATACCGTGAGTAAACCTGCATGTCTGAGAAATAAAATATTATAAGGACATGTGATGTCCGGCAACATGTACCGCAGGAGCGCGCAGACAAATCCCCCATGGTTGCACTTAAATGTTATTTATTTGCAATCGTCATTAAATGTCTCCCCCATAGATTGTGCTACATCGAGGGATATTTGTAATATTTGCAACGCACGCCAGGTGGCTTGACATCCGCAGATTATTAATGAGTTGTTATGATGAAGTTACTGCTGCACATTTCCTATTCAAGTTACCCTCTGTCGCCACTTAGTAGATAGTAAATAACTTGCCTAAGCTTAATTAAGTGCTACCAGACAGAGCATTCGTTAGCCTGCCTTATGTAACCTTACGTATATGCTATGAATAGTAAGTGCACTGCTCCAATAAAGTTTACCTTACACTTATAAGTTCCTTTAGCTTAAATGTATTAAATATATTCTATTTGGTATAACAGTCGCTAAGAAAATGACTGCGTGTTATAGTCACGCTTTAGTATATTATGACGACAGAACCAAACCAGAGAGAGAGAGAGAGAGAGAGAGAGAGAGAGAGACAACGATCGCAAGGAAAACCGTAAATAGCAGTATAATGTATCATCATATTATGTGTGGTTTTTTTTCGTACCTGTTTTTCTTATAGTGTGTGAGGAGGATTGGAGACCATTTGAATAGTAACGGGGCAATCCATTTTAGTCCTTCGGGGTGGCTAGTATTTGAATTTTTATTGGTGATAATCGAGAATAGATGAAGAAGATAATTATATGGATTGCTCGTGTTAAGCATACTGCCTTTTTTATGGGATAGGGTGACAAACAAGCACACAGTCCACCTGATGGTAAGTAGTTGCTGTGGCCCATAGACATCTACATCTATCCTCGTTTGTAAATGAAAATGCAGATGCGTTGTCACCCGTGAGGACTAAGATGGAATGCCTCTTTTCCAGTAAAAAGGGTCTTCGGTCTCTTTTTAATGGAAACAAGTCCGCAAGTGGCAACGCATCTGCATTTTGATTCGTAATCGAGGATAGATGTAGATGTCTATGGGCCACAGCAACCACTGACCATCAGGTGGACTGTGTCCTCGTTTGTCACTATTATCCTATAAAAAAATGTCAGGAACATCATCAATACTATACTCCCGTTAATCACTTCATGCTTATGTGGTTCATGACGATAGTCAAATAGCATATTCGAACACACGACTTTACAAGTTTACACAGTCCGCGCTCTTAACCATTAGGCTGGTCATGAATATACTTCATTTAAGTTTGTATCTGTTATTATATAGACTTTCTACAGATATCTAACCTGAGCACATCAGTAAATGCAATGGTGTTTTGTGAATCTTTCATGAATACCAGCCTAAAATAGCAGCTGATTGCTGCTGTTTTTTTTTTTTAAGAACCGGAGTTTTTTTTACTGGTATCGAGGCATTCCATGTTAGTCAAAGGTGACAATGTATTTGTATTTTGATTCTTAATTGAGGATAGACGAAGACATCTATGGGCCACGGCATCCACTTTCCATCAGGTGGACTGTGTGCTTGTTGTCACACCTATCCTATATATAAAAAAAAACTTGAAAATATACAGGAAAAAGAGCCTGTGGATCATTACTTTAGCAAGTTTGTGCGTTGGATCATTTCTGTATAACAAAGCCCAAATGATAAAATTTATAATCCGAGATTTGTTTTTCACCGGTCTAGCCAATGAAATTGGTGCTGCCGCCATAATACAACGTTTTTCTCAATATTAAGTACAATTTTATTACATGTTTACTTTTTGTTACGGCTAGCAAAATGTGGAGTATAGTAAATACTTATAATAATAATGTCCTCCAGACCAAATCTCAGTCACTGCAGCTATCTCAACGGAGACTAGTCAGCACACATACAAGGCAGGACAAGATTATATTACCCAAGTACATGCGCGAGCACAGGTGCACTATCTATTCCCTCACTCTCATAGTCAGATGGGACAGTAAACCGCCAAGACCGGAGAGGAATCAGGTGCAAGACCAATGGCTTTACCTACTTTACGAGGCACGGGGCGAGACGCCACCAACTTCCTGACTTCTGGCAGCTACTGAGAATTTCCTGATGGAGGAGCTCAATATCTGATTTTATTTGGCCCGACCCAGTATTTGAACTCAGGACCTCAAGGTCAGCAGTCGTATTACCACAACAACTAGACGAACGAGGCGTAGTAGGTATATAGTATTTAGATAATTATATGTATCTCTTTTCGAATGTAGTTTAGACCAATTTTTTTATAGGATAGGGTGACAAATGAGCACACAGTACACCTGATGGTAAGTGGTTGCTGTGGCCCATAGACATCTACATTTATCCTCGTTTGCGATTCAAAATGCATATGCGTTATCACCCGTGAGGACAAAGATGGAATGCCTCATTTCCAGTAAAAAGGGTCTCCGATTCTCTGCACTCACCATACGAAACACAGCAGTGTGAAGTTGCTATTTTACGCTGGTATTCTGTGAGAACATGGTTCTTCCCCGGTCGAGCCGACCCATTCGTGCTACAACTATACTACTAATATAGCTGCAGCATGGCTCAACCACGTATATACCAATACTATTATACTTTTAATTTTAAAACTGTATTTCTATTCTTTGTTTCGTACCTTATTTAATGAATAAAAATAAAATTGCAATAAATACTGACGCCACCAATGACACCTCGTTAGCTTGCTTTTACAACAAGTTAAGAATAAACGGTGCAAACTACTCCAGTAAAGTTTACTTTACACTCAATGGACTTCCCTTTGTTTAAATATATTGAATAGATTCAATTTAGCGTTGCAGTCGTTAAGTAAGATATTATATTTATTATCATTAGTTCATTGCTAAATATGTCTTCCTCCTGAGAACTAGTATAGTATAGTTTCCGTATCTTCCAGAGCGCCTGTCTGTAGTAGGCTTCCATTACAGAGGATATTTTCTTGAAATTTAGTTCTTGGTTTTTTTACCGGCTTATCAACATTGTTCACATATTCCATATTAATAAGAGTTTTCTTCATGCGGGTAGATGTATAAAGAAATGCCGCCATATTATGGTTGTATCACGGATGGGTCGGCTCGACCGGCCCGACCACGCTCTCGCAGAATACCAGTGTACAATAGCAGCTTAATGCTGCTGTGTTTCGTATGGCGAGTGTAGAGAACCGGAGACCCTTTTGACTGGAAAAGAGGCATTCCATCTTAGTCCTCACGGGTGACAACGCATCTCCATTTTGATTCGCAAACGAGGATAGATGTGAATGTCTATGGGCCACAGCAACCACTTACCATCAGGTGGACTGTGTGCTCGCTTGTCAACCTATTATATAAAAAACATATCAGAATTTATTTGAATGTGTATACTATCTAAATACTACAAACTAATAGAACAATTCCTAGTGTTATAACCGTAGTATAATTGTGAGCGGCATATAACCTAATACTTATTTTAGCTGTGCCAATGGAACGTGACATGATCAATCACTCCATTATTAAGAGGAAATATAAATTCTAATAATTATTGGATATTATTTTTATTACTAACTGGCCAGGCAGACGTTGTTCTGCTCTTAGCGGCGAACCTCTGTACTATATAATTTAAAATTGAAAATTTTGTACAGCCGATTTCAATATAAGTTATTAAAAATAACTCAAAAACTATTGGTCTGACCTTGATCAAATTCATATGGGACCACACGAGAAGTGCCAGATTTCAAATTAAAAAAGAATCATCGAAATCGGTTCACCCAGGAAAAAGTTATGACGTAACACACAGAAAAAAAAACATACAGTCGAATTGAGTACCGTCTCCTTTTTGAATTTCGGCAGAAAAATAACTAAATTCGCAATAAAAAATGCTGAGAGTCACTTATCGGGATAAAAAGTAACCTATCTCTCAAGTTAGACCAAATAGCAAATAGTGTGCAAAATTTCATTGAAATCTTCAGTGGTTTAGGAGTTTATCGCGGACAAACAATGTGACACGTAATTCTTATATATAAAGATTTACTGATGAGGTACATCAACTTAATATTTGTGTCGTTAAATGAACATAACTTGATATTTATTATATTGCTTTTAAGCACACATTTACACATTGATATTAAGAAAACTAAATGAAACCAATAAAATAACACAGTTTATTTAAAAATTATACTCCTAATTTTTGAGCAGTCCGTGGGGAAGGCCAACGTTTAGCAGTAGGCTTTTTAAGCGTAGTAATGATAATAGTTATGATGTTAGTAAGACTCAAGCGTAATTAATAAATAATTGTGTATAACTTAATCGATCCTATGCCTGGTGCTTATAGTGGTTATTCCACTGTTATATACCAAAATTAAATAATAAGTGGAACTTAGTGCAATATACTTGAAATACTTGTTGATCAAGTGCAAAAAATAAAACAACTAAATTCTGGACCGGATAGGTGGCGCTGTAGTCGATTTATTAGTAAATTTATTAGTAAATTTATAAGTCTAGTTTATTAGTTAATGCCGTGTAGTGGCGGTTAAGAATATCCACTACCCCATATCTTCCCGTGGGTGTCGTAAAAGGCGACAAAGGGAAACAGGCAGGAGATGGGAAGCAGCATCTTCCTGATAACAACAAACTTACAATAAAAAAACTGCGGTTGCCAACCCGCTCGCCAAGCGTGGCAACTATGGCAGATACCCCCCATGACAAAAGTGACAAAAAGAGGGCCCCCAGTCCCCGGCGGCCCCGCTATTCCTGGCTACGGTGGCGACCATGATAACGGCGGCGCAGGGGGTGCTAAGAATCTCCGGTGGAGGTTCGGTTACCACCTAAGACGACTCGACCTGGCAACATACAACGCATGCACTCTGAGGACTAACGAGAAGATCGTTGAGCTGGAAGAAGAAATAGACAAGTTACGCTGGCATATTATAGGATTATCGGAGGTCCGAAGAGAGGGGAAGAAAACGGTAAGCCTCGAATCCGGCAACTTGCTCTATCACAAGGAGGGCGACCATCTGTCCCAAGGAGGTGTAGGATTTATCGTCCACAAGTCTCTCATTAACAACGTTGTAAAGATTGAGAGTGTGTTGACGAGCGTTGCGTACCTTATACTCAGAATCACCATACGGTATTCGCTGAATGTCGTACAGGTTTAAGAACCAACCTTAGCAAATCACGATGAGGAGGTGGCGTAAATGTATGAGGACATATCTAGAGCCATGCGTTCCTCCGAAACCCACTATACGGTGTTAATGGGAAACTTTAATGCAAAACTAGGCACACGAGAGAACGGTGAGCTGAAATTAGGGAAACTTGGAATAGGGCAACGGAACCCAAGGGACCAGCAGCTGGCTGACTTCATGGAGAAAGAGGGACACTTTATGATGAACTCTTTCTTGCAGAAGCGGCCCCACAGGAAGTGGACCTGGTTGAGCCCTGACAGTTCGACAAAATGAGATTGACTTCGTTATGACGACCAGATGATAACTGCTCAGTGATATCTCCGTGATCGCGAGGATGAAAACTGGTAGCGATCACCGAATGGTTAGAGGCACACTGAACCTAAACGTAAAGTTGGAGAGGTCTAGTCTAATGAAGTCAACGCTCCGTCCGCCTCATGCTCTGTTTCAGAGTCCCGAAACTTCTCAGCTCGAGCTACGAAACCGTATTCAGTGCCTAAAAGACTGCAATGAAGTGGACGATATGAACGACAAGCTCGTGGAAACTGTCCATGCGGTCGGAGCTAAGTTTTGCAAGACCTGCCGCAGAAGAACACAAAAACTATTTGATCACAATCCTAATCTCATGGCTGTTAGACGGGAGATGAAGCTACATTCTTCAACAGATTTGACAGCGTACAGGCAACTGAACAGACATATCTCTAAATGCATGCGGCGGGACTTACGCAAGTTCAATACAGCTTGTATTGAAGAAGCAATCGAGCGGAACCAAGGCTCTAAAGTCTTTGCCAGGGATCTGTCTGCCAGAAAGAGCCAACTGTCAAAGCTGAAGACCGAGTGTGGCAGCATCGTTACCGGGACATCTGGGATTTTGAGTGAGATTTAGACGTTCTATGGATCAGCTGTACACGTCATCGTCGGAGCCACATGCAAGTGTGTGTAACGATCCAAGAGCGAGTCTTATCCGTCACTATTCCGAAAATATCCCGGACGTCAGTCTAAGCAAGATTAAAATGGCTCTCCAGCAACTTAAAAACGGCAAGGCACCAGGTGAGCATGGAATTACCGCGGAGCTTCTGAAAGCGGGTGGAAAACCGGTACTTGAAGTCCTTCAGAAGCTCTTTAATTCCGTCCTTCATGGAAGCACTACTCCGAAGGCGTGGAGCAGAAGTGCGGTGGTCCTGTTCTTCGAGAAAGGCGACAAAGCTCCCTTGAAGAACTACAGACCGATTTCCCTTCTGAGCCGCGTCTACGTGCTGTTTTTTAAGAGTCATTACGAATCGTTTCGCACGCAGACTTGACGACTTCCAGCCTCCCGAACAAGCCGGTTTCCGAAAAGGCTTTAGTACCATGGACCACATACACACCCTTCGGCAAGTTGTACAGAAGTCCGAGGAGTACAATTTGCACTGTCTGGCGTATGTGAACTATGAGAAAGCCTTTGATTCCGTCGAAATTTGGGCGGTGCTGCAGTCCCTTCAGCGGTGCCATGTTGACTGTCGGTATATCGAAGTGCTGAAGTGCTTGTACAGTAGGGCTACAATGAATATCCGAGTGCACAACCAGAGTACGAAACCTATCCAATTGCAGAGAGGTGTAGAGTTTCGGGGATATAACATCTTATATCCCCGAAACTCTTCACCGCTGCATTGGAAGACGTTTTCAAGCTACTGAACTGGAAATGATGCGGTTTTAACATCAATGGCAATGGCGAAAACATCACTCACCTACGATTTGCCGGCGATATATTCCTTATTGCAGAATCGCTGGAGGACCTAAGCACTATGCTCAATAACCTCAATAGTGTTTCCTAACGGATAGGTCTTAAGATGAACATGGACAAAACAAAATTATGTTTATTGTCCATGTCACTCCTATGCCGGTAGTTGTTGGGAGCACTAAGCTCGAAGTTGTTGATGAGTATGTTTACCTGGGACAAATAGTCCGATTAGGTAAGACCAACATCGACCGAGAGGTCAATCGACGGATTCAACTCGGCTGGGCAGCGTTCGAGAAACTACGATACATCTTCTCGTTAGACATACCTCAAAACCTGAAAACGAAACTGTACAACCAGTGAGTGTTGTCAGTGATGACTTACGGATCTGAGACGTGGTCCTTCACTGCTGGCCGTATGAGAAAGCTCAAGGTCGCTCAGCGAGCTATGAACAGGGCTATGCTCGGGACTTCTCTACGCGATAAACTTAGAAATGAGGATATCCGCAGTAGAACCAGAGTAATCGACAGCCCAACGAATTAGTAAGCTGAAGTTGCAGTTGGCCTGCCATATAGCTCGAAGAACCGACAACAGATGGGGAAGAAAGATTCTTGAAAGGCAGCCTCGTACCTGTAGGCGAAGTGTAGGGCGACCCCCCACGAGATGGAGTGACGACCTGGTAAGACATGCAGGAAGTCGGTGGATGCAGGTGGCTCAGGACCGTGCTTTGTGGCATTCCTTGGGGGAGGCCTATGTTCAGCAGTGGATTTGTGAAAGCCTGTAATGATGATGATGATGACTATTTGTTTACCGAACCAACCAGTGTACCTCTTACCAATTAGTCTCTTGTGATACCGCCTTTCAAGATATGGTATTGCAAAAAATCACTTGAGGAATAATAACATACTCGTATATATCACTGTGTAGTTTTATAAGGCAAATATGCCACACGAAATCTACTTTACTTAATGCTAAAAAGCTTCTTGTATTTCAACCAGGAAACGTTTTATTATGAAGTTAATCGTGCAAGATAAAGACGATGCTATATGTGTGCGATCAGGTTAGTTTATAACGTTTCCTGTAATTCCACTATTGTAGTAGGCATTATATCGTTACAGTTTTTATAATATTTAGTTGTTAGTAGGAACGCCTCGCTTCCAGTAAAATCGGTCTCCGGTTCTCTACACTTACCATACGAAACACAGCATCTGAACTATTTTAAACTGGTATTCTGTGAGAGTGGGGTCCTTCTTTGGTTAAGCCGACCCATAGATATTCTATGAGCCGACCTATTCATGCTACAACCACAATATAGCTGCAGCGTGGCTCTACTACGTTAAATTTTGTTCTACATCTATAAATTAAAGTGTGTGTGCTTTGAAGAAGTGCTTTGAAGAAGTTATAATTTAAAATTAAAAATTTTGTACAGCTGATTTCAATATAAGTTATTAAGTATAACTCAAAAACTATTAGTCTGAATTTGATCAAATTTATATGGGACCACAAGAGTATTGCCAGCTTTTAAATAAAAAAGAATGATCGAAATCGGTTCACCCAGTACAAAGTTATTAGGTAACAATAAAAAAACATACAATTTAATTGAGTACCGTCTCCTTTTTGGAAGTCAGCAGAAAATAGAGATGGACATATTATTTAATGAAAAAAATCTGTTAATATCGAAAATATCAATGATTTTCTAATTTCAAATGTATATAATTACTATAATTTTTTAACATCTTATTTTTAACAGCTAATTGTAAAAACTGCATTGTAAAAAAGCTAAGTTTTTTTTAATTGTTGTATTTCTACGCCGGTATTGGTTAGATATGTTATGGATCCTAAGTTTTAACACAACAGCTTATTGTACCATGTCTCTGAAATTAATAAATAAAATCTTCAATATTATAATCGCATCTTCATTTTGATTCGCAAACGAGGATAAATGTAGATGTCTATGGGCCACAGCAGCCACTTACCATCAGGTGGACTGTGTGCTCGTTTGTCACCCTATCCTACAAAAAAAAAAGATTTTATGATTAAATTCTTTTCGGTTTCTTTCCCGCTCGAACGCCAAGTACAACGAGAAAACACAGCTAGCGTTCTTGGCACTACATCGCGTGGACTGCATGATAATTTAAGTTTTTAGGTTTACGTTTTTAGTATAATAATAAATATTGTGCATTGAAATGTTATTCAAACTTCGCAAACCAAACATATTAACATATTGATTGAACGGTCAAAAGGTAACTAATAAACTGAATGCATAACATAATTATAGTAGCATAACGTAATTATAATATTCTAAAAGGCATGGCGTGCTGGCAAAATTGACAAGAAAGTTTATTAATTGACCAGCGTTAGTCATACTATACTTGGGATCAAATTGCACATAATATTATGGGTAAGACTTAGACAATATTTCATATTATATTTGGCGATAATATGCATAATTCGGTATATTACAGAATGCGAGCAACGTTAAGGCGATATAATATAAAGTTGAAAAAGTAAAGTTACGGCAGCACATTCAAACAGCCCATCTGACAGTAAGAGGAAACTGCTCATACTGGCAGCTGTCACCCTCCACTCTGAAGGAAGAGGAAAAATTTGCCTCATAAACAGAATTCCATTCTATTCATTTCATCCTATCCTATCGTATCCTATCCTATCATATCCTACCCTTTGAGTATATCCGCAATCCCATATCATCTAGTTTGAGTCGTAAGAGGCGACCGAGGGAAACAAGTCAGGAGATGGGCAGCAGCGTCTTCCTGATAACGACTAAAATAAAAAAAACTGCGGTTGCCAAGCTAGGGGTTTCAGTCGGACACGCTATCACGTCGCGGCTATACCTTCGCTACAGCGCGTAAATCTCCTAGTTATTCGTGACAAAATGGCTTCCTGTATTTTAGGTGGTGCACAAATTACACGTCAACTGTTAGAGATAAGAAAAACGTCTTAAAAATAATTTGAATGTAGATGTTTTGTTCATAGCTGTTTTTAGTATTTTAACACTAACCGCTTGTGTAAACTTTGACTCTAGCTAGTGTGTTCATTTTCCATATCGGTATGTCACGCGCTCGCGCCAATGATCGCTCGACAGCATTCATACGCAACTACTTATGTATATTCATCTTTTTCTAACGATAGGATGCCCTATCATTTGTCTCTTTTTGTTAGTGCCAGTTAGTGACACGTTCATAATAAATAACTGTACGTGTCATGATAGATATAGTACTATTTGCGCCACTTTAAAATACAATAATGTTAGTGTGTAACCTGTCTATCTTTTTTAATACGTCTTTGTTTATTAATGCTTTCTGTAACGTCTAGTTCAAAAACCTATTCTTTTTTCAAAATACTAGTTATGCTGTTAAACATTACTAATATTCCCTTTAACCACTTCTGGTAAGCTTAAAATGCTTGTGTTCGACGACCTTTCGAGTTCGTGGTCCGCGCACTGCCATTAGGCTACTGACGCTTATAATATTAAATATAAAAATAATAAAAATATTAAACAAAGAAAATCAAAAACTAGAAATCTAATAAATTATCTTCACGCGACCATTTTGTATAGCGATTATATATACTACTATCTCTGACTGCCTCTTTGGTCTAGTGTTCGTAAACCTGACTGCTGATCATGAGGTCTCGGATTCGAATCCCGACCTCCTGATCAGCAGGCCCCGGTCGGGCCAAGAAAATCAGTTATGGAATTTTTCTGTCAAGAAATTCTCAGTAGCAGACAGGAGTCATGAAGTTGGCGGTGTTTTATTCCCGTGCATTGAAAAGCATGTAAAGCCTTTGGTCATGCACCTGATCTCTCTAGTCGTGTCGGCTTAACGACCCATCGTACAATAAGAGTGAATTGCGCATACACTAGAGCACTATAATCCTGTTCTGCGTAGATGGCTATTTTCCGGTGAGACTGGTGGTCGTGACTGAAATTCGGTTTGAAGTTCATTACTATTATGATTTAATAGGGAAACAAAAACCATGAACTGGTAATATAATATAAAAATGCTTTAAAATTAATTTAAAATGCAAAATATCGCTCCAATGTGGGCGAGCCGGAGGGTCGAACCTCCACTGGACCTGGACATCGCAGCACCTAAATAAATCCCGTCGCTGGACAGAAATTCGACAATCTCTTTCAAATATCTATCCGTGCCCCTTATAATTCGTTCCGCAATCAGACCGGATCAGGTCCGGCAAACTGCGACGTGATACGAAGCGGCCCAGCATGGCCACAAAGGCTTCAGTGCTGAGGGCACTTACAAGTTCCAAGTGAACGGCCTTAGTGGCGAGGCACACGACAACGCACAGATAGGCCTTAGTATGTTTTTTTCACGCAAGTAGACATAATCAAGCCACCAACTATATAACCATTTACTCAACTGTGCAGTAGCTGATTTCAATCTAATAATATCACAACTAGCTAGCCGTTTTAGACATGTAGTCCTAGGCTTATATTTCAACCAAGTTTCAAAAGCATCAATACTCAAACTACCATGCAAAACTCGAAAATAAACTGCAACAAATTTATTTCTTGATGCGCATAGATCAAACAGACAAATTAAGGAACACGACAAACATAAGAGATAGTCAAAAAAATTTTTTTTCCAAAGAAAAGACAATGCCAACGAAATTGTGAAAACAAAGAGAGGATTGATTTTCATTTCCTTCGGCACAAATAGTGTTACTCAATTTCAATTTTCCACTCAACAAAGAAAACATAATAATTAAATATCTTTAAAAAACATATGTACTCGTATTCAAGAAGTATATTAAATTCACATTTTTACTCACAACCGCTACAACTACGAATCGTTTCGCGGAAAACCCAAAGCATTTTTATTTTTAATTTAAAGCATTTTTAATTAAGTGCTCGACCAAAGCCAAATCTAATACTCCTTGACAGCGTGATTTAACGCTCCAGGGGAGCCTTAGTCTTCCCACCAACCACGTAGAGGCCACACAGCGTTGTGAACCCGAATCCAATTGAGCGCGAACCGTTAAACAGTCGCCACTCGGATGGTGTGACAGCCTCAGTGAAGGCGTGCAGCCTTCACTAAAGCTGTCGGCAATAGAACAGTTTGACAAGTGGACTGTTGACGGCTCAAAAGGCTCAGTGGAGGCGGCCGTGGTGGGAGCTAGGGTGGCAGCTACTGCAAAATGCAATAAATTTATCTATCTATCTATGATATGTATATAAATGTGCGTGCAAGCATACGTGAACACAAAATTACATAACATAAAAATTGTTTGTTACTCATTAAATTATATTTAAATCAATACAATATAAAATCCGTGGTAGCTCAGATGGTTAGCGCTTGCTGTAAGCTTCGCAGTACTCGAGCAACCCGGGTTCGATCCCCGCCGGCACCAATGAAATTGTTAATTGCAATTTTATGTGCTGATTTTACCACGTGCTCGGCGGTGAAGTGAGGAAACCTGCATGTCTAAGAAATAAGAAAAAAAATATTTCGAAGACACGTGAAATTTATCAACATGCATGGGGGCAGCGCCGCGCACATTTCCTTGCCCTAAACCCCTCTCAGAAATGAAAGGAGGCCTGTGCATAGTGGGACGTAAATATGCTGCAACTTTACAATACAAAATGTATTTAATAACAGGGCGTTGCTAGGAACAGCATCCAACTCCATTATCAGATTAACTTCATTATAATATATTATTGCATTAACGTCTATGTTACATAAATAAGCTCAATTTTGGCAAACCAGATGTTGCCTTTTCGCTTCCAAAATTTATTAAAACATTTGAATTGAACAAAAAAGCATATCAGTAAAAAGCTTTTATACACTTATAACATTGTTCGAAGTTTGAGAATAAATGAAGTATTTTATTTATTTATTCTGTATTGCACCAAATATTTGTACAAAAGGCGAGCTTAATGCTATATGGCATTTTCTACCAGCTAACCTTGGGTAGAACAAAGAGTGAGTATGGGCAGTTAAGTTTTCATGATATAATTCAGTAGTATCTCATCATCATCATCATCGATACAGCCGTTCACAAGTCCACTGCTGAACATAGGCCTCCCCCAAAGAATGCCACAAAGCACGGTCCTGAGCCACCTGCATCCATCGACTTCCTGCATGTCTTACCAGGTCGTCACTCCATCTCGTGGGGGGACGCCCTACACTTCGCCTAGCGGTACGAGGCTGCCACTCGAGAACCTTTCTTCCCCATCGGTTGTCGGTTCTTCGAGCTATATGGCCGGCCCACTGCCACTTCAGCTTACAAATCCGTTGGCTACGTCGGTTACTCTGGTTCTACTTCATTCCTAAGTTTATCACGCAAAATAACTCCGAGCATAGCCCTCTCCATAGCTCGCTAAGCGACCTTGAGCTTCCTCATACGGCCAGCAGTGAAGGACCACGTCTCAGTTCCGTAAGTCATCACTGGCAACACGCACTGGTTGTACAATTTCGTTTTAAGGTTTTGAGGTATGTCTGACGAGAAGATGTGTCGTAGCTTCCCGAACGCTGCCCAGCCGAGTTGAATCCGTCGATTGACCTCTCGGTCGAAGTTGGACTTACCTAGTCAGACTATTTGTCCCAGGTAAACATACTCGTCAACAACTTCGAGCTTAGTGCTCCCAACAACTACCGGCATAGGTGTGACATGGACATTAAACATAATCTTTGTTTTGTCCATGTTCATCTTAAGACCTATTCGTTGGGAGACACTATTGAGGTCATTGAGCACAGTGCTTAGGTCCTCCAGCGATTCTGCCATAAGGACTATATCGTCAGGAAATCGAAGGTGAGTGATGTACTCGCCATTGATGTTAATACCGTATCCTGTCCACTCCAGAAGCTTGAAAACGTCTTCCAATGCAGCGGTGAAGAGGTTCGGGGATATAACATCACCCTGTCTTACACCTCTCTGCAATTGGATAGGTTTCGTACTCTGGTTCTGTACTCGGATAGCCATCGTAGCTCTACTGTACAAACACTTCAGCACTTCGATATACCGACAGTCAACTTGGCACCGCTGAAGGGACTGCAGCACCGCCCAAATTTCGACGGAATCAAAGGCTTTCTCATAGTCCACATACGCCAGACATAGTGGCAAATTGTACTCTTCGGACTTCTGTACAATTTGCCGAAGGGTATGTATGTGGTCTATGGTGCTAAAGCCCTTTCGGAAACCGGCTTGTTCGGGAGGCTGGAAGTCGTCAAGTCTGCGCGCGAGACGATTCGTAATGACTCTCGAAAACAGCACGTAGACGCGGCTCAGAAGGGAAATCGGTCTGTAGTTCTTCAAGAGAGCGTTGTCACCTTTCTTGAAGAACAAGACCACCGCACTTCTGCTCCACGTCTCCGGTGTAATGCCACCATGGAGAACGGAATTAAAGAGCTTCTGAAGGACTTCAAGTACCGGTCTTCCACCCGCTTTCAGATGCTCCGCTGTAATTCCATCCTCGCCTGGGGCCTTGCCGTTTTTAAGATGCTGGAGAGCCATTCTAATCTCGCTCAGACTGACGTCCGGGATATCTTCGGAATAGTGTCGGACAAGACTCGCTCTTGGATCGTTACTCACACTTGCGTGTGGCTCCAACGATGACGTGTACAGCTGCCCATAGAACCTCTCAATCTCACTCAAAATCTCAGGTGCCCCGGAAACGATGCTGCCACATTCGGTCTTCAGCTTTGACAGTTGGCTCTTTCTGGCAGACAGATCTCTGGCAAAGACTTTGGAGCCTTGGTTCCGCTCGATCGCTTCTTCAATATGAGCTGTATTGAAGTTGCGTAAGTCCCGCCGCATGCATTTGGAGATCTGTCTGTTCAGTTGCCTGTATGCTGTCAAATCTGTTGAAGAATGTAGCTTCATCTCCCGTCTAACAGCCATGAGATTAAGAGTGTGATCGTAGAGTTTTTGTGTTCTTCTGCGGCGGGTCTTGCAGAACTTAGCTCCGATCGCATGGACAGTTTCCACGAGCTTGTCATTCATATCGTCCACCTCATTGCAGTATTCTAGGCACTGAAAACGGTTTTGTAACTCGAGCTGAAAGGTTTCGGGACTTTGGATTAGAGCACGAGGGGGACGGAGCGTTGGCTTCATCAGACGAGACCTCTCCAACTTAACATTTAGGTTCAGTGTGCCTCTCACCATTCGGTGATCGCTGCCGGTTTTCACCCTGGCGATCACTGAGACATCACTGAACAGTTGTCGTCTGGTCGTCATAATGAAGTCAATCTCATTTTTTGTCGAACCGTCGGGGCTCGACCAGGTCCACTTCCTGTGGGGCCGCTTCTTGAAGAAAGAGTTCATCATAAAGAGTCCTTCTTTCTCCATGAAGTCGGCCAGCTGCTGGCCCCTTGGGTTCCGTTGCCCTATTCCAAATTTCCCTACTTTCAGCTCACCGTTCTCTCTTGTTCCTAGTTTTGCATTGAAGTCTCCCATTAACACCGTATATTGGGTTTTGGAGGAATGCATGGCTCTAGAGATATCCTCATACATTTCCTCCACCTCCTCATCGGGGTGTGCCGAGGTTGGTGCGTAAACCTGTATGACCTTCAGCGAATACCGTTTGGTGATTCTGAGTATAAGGTACGCAACCCTCGTCGACACACTCCCGATCTTTACAACGTTGTTAACGAGAGACTTGTGGACGATAAATCCGACACCTCCTTGGGACAGATGGTCGCCCTCCCGGTGATAGAGCAAGTTGCCGGATTCGAGGATTACCGTGTCCTCCCCCTCTCTTCGAACTTCGGATAATCCCATAATATGCCAGCGCAACTTGTCTATCTCTTCTTCCAGCTCCACGATCTTCTCGTCAGTCCTTAGGGTGCGTGCGTTGTACGTTGCCAGGTCGAGTAGTATCTACATAAATAAATTTTATTAACTAGTAGGTACATCAAAATATTATTGCGCTGATCAAAGTCTTATCTTAAGCCCTTCCTTATTCAATGTTGTGTCCGACAAAGCTCTACAAACACTTTGTTGTTAAACGTCTTGCCAACTCGAATTGAATCTCGCTGTTTATGTACATAGTTCATGGAGGGATTTACTGGCTGTGACCTTGTTTTGTTCTCGAAACATTGGAGTTTATGGAAAATCATTCACTTTGGTATACATGTTTAGTTTAATACAGCACACGTAACAATAAACTTTTTGTACAGTTACTGTTTTGTTTCAAATATATTATATTGCCTTGGTGGTAATATCGATTGTATTTTAGTTTTTTTAATGACACATATTTGCAGGTACAGAGTAATGGTGGGTAGAGGAGAAGCCACAGATAAGGCACTTAAGCTGTGTGGGTGATAAATTGCAAATATGCAAGGAACCATAACGGATTTTTATCACATTTGGAGTATTAAGGCTAATATGACGTATCAAAACAACATAGCTTTGCAATGTAACTGCACTTGCGGTGGAATTAATGCTAGTTACAACAAAAGAAGCAATTACAGCCTACTGGGCCCTGGCCCCATCCAATTTATGAAAGAGTTTTTGGGCAAGGAAAAATCCGCGGCGCTGCCCCAATGCGTGTTGATAAATTTCACATGTCTTGGAAATTGTTTTAATATCTCAGACATGCAGGTTTCGTCACAATGTTTCCCTCACTGCCGTGCACGTAGTAAATCAGCACTTAAAATTGCAATTAACAACTCAATTGGTACCAGCGGGGATGGATCCCGGGTTGTTCGCTTACTTAAAAAGCGCTTAGCCCCTGAAATACCACGGCTCTTTATGTTATTGCATTTAGTAAATTTGTAGAAAAAATCTTTTTGAAAGCAGTTTTGTGTTAAGTTCTGTCTAACGAAATAATAAAAGATCATTTATTAAATCAAAGTATTGTTTATGTAAATTCTAACCGAACGATATTTTTAAGGCCTATTGCCTTTATTCCTTTTATTCCCTAATAAATTAATTTTTAATGTGAATTGTTAATATATTTCGATAAAAAACTACCTCACTGTTTAAATTCCGAGATGTATAAAATGTAAATCATAGCATAATTATTTCGATGAAAGCGTGAACGCAGTAAAAACTCTAACACGTTCTAATAAACTTCATAAGCATAACCAGTAACGTAATTTTTCGAGATGACTAATTTCCATCGACGCCAGCCGCGAATTTCCGTGAATGATCTCATACAAGCTTGTTATGCCTATATTTCTTTTTGCAGCTGTCAAAATTCCAAACGTTAGAATGAAGGGTTATGTTTTTGCAATGCTCATTTGTATGAACGTAATCTGCCGACTTCCAAAAAGGAGACGGTACTCAATTCGAGTGTATGTTTTTTTTTATGTGTGTTACCTCATAACTTTGTACTGAGCGAAACGATTTCGATGATTCTTTTTTTATATGAAAGCTGATAGTTCTCGTGTGGTCCCATATGAATTTGGTCAAGGTCAGACCAATAGTTATTGAGTTATTCTTAAATAACCTATATTGAAGACGCTTATATTGAAGTCGGCTGTACAAAATTTTTAATTTTAAATTATTTGTACATCTCAACTCTTATACTCGTAATAAAGGCATTTTATTGTTTAGTGAAAAAGCTAAATTTAATGTTATTAATCATTTAAAATTTATGTCATACGGTGGCTGCGTAAAAATCCATCTCCCCATTTTGATTTACGGTTAAATAAGTTGCCAATATGGGAAATTCCCGAAAGATGGATAATATGGAATATACAGTATAAACAATGTTCCATCCAAAATGACTATCTACATTTACATTTTTTATTGGATGGAATATTCATGTAGATTCAGCATGTAACAAATTAAGATCAATTTACTGTAAATTACAAAATTTAAAGTTTGTAATACCCCGAAGTATTATGAACGTACTTTATTACGCATTAGTTGATGCAGTAATATCTTACGGGTTGGGCTGAAGACCGAATGTGGCAGCATCGTTTCCGGGACGCCTGAGATTTTGAGTGAGATTGAGAAGTTTTATGGGCAGCCGTAGATGTCATTGTTGGAGCCATACGCAAGTGTGAGTAATGATCCAAGAGCAAGTCTTATCCGACATTATGCCAATGATATCCCGGACCGACAGTGGAATCGTGGTAACGTGATTCAACGAGTTACCAGTGATTCACTGTCAACAGTAAAACACTGGCAACACGACCTTAATACGGCAACTCAAGGTCGCTCATCAAGCTATAGAGAGGGATTAGAAGCGGATATCTGCAGTAGCCGACGGATTAGTTAGCTGAAGTAGCTACGGATCGGCCGTATAGTTCGGAGTACCTTCGACCGATGGGGAATTCTGGTTCTCGAGTGGCAGCCTTGTACCGGCAGACGAAGTTTAGGGCGTCCTCCCACTTTATGGAGTGACGACCTGGTAACACATGCAGGAAGTTGCTGGATGCAGGTGGCTCAGGACCGAGCTTTGTGGCAGTCCTTGAGGAAGCATATGCTCAGCCGCAGACTTCGGTGTAAAATGGGTGTAAATCGTTCAAACCTTATTTACTTTCCTTTTAGTGACTTTTTGTAAGTTCTATTAAGCTTTGGATATACTTGGGGACAAAAGGAGCGGTATGTCGCTCAACAACTACGTGGAATGTCCCGAGACATATGTCGCGGAACATTTTGCAGGCCACACTATTCAGTACTTATGTTATAATGTTGCCCGAGAAGTTTTTGGCGATTAGTACTGCGTACATAGTACTTATTTCGGGAGTAAAACATAAGACGAAGAAGAAGGTGCTGAATTTCTTACTACAACGAGAATGAAAATGAATTAATATTTTAAGTGATCTATGACGGTTTGTTTGTGAATATGACTCGAATGTCAACATTTGATTTTGAAACTTTATTACAAGTGATCTGACCCTCACTGGCCAAACAGGATAAAATACTACAGATCGCTGTTGGGTCTCATATATGACTTGCCATTGCATTAAGATACTTGTCGACTAGAGATTCTTATGCTTCTTTCTTGTACACTTTTCGAGTGTCAAAACAACTGATGGGCAGAACAGTACCATAAGTTTGTGGTTTGAAGTATCTCAGAACAAAAAATGACACTGGGAAATCTCAAGAAGGAAAAGCACTTTTTCGTTTCCGCATACTACTGACATGTTACAAGGTACGTTGCACACACGACTAGACTCGGTAACAAAAAGTGCGACACTGACGTGGGACACGTGAGCTCGTTCTCGAAGAGGGAATATGCAACATATCCCGCATCACGTAAAATGTTGCGGGCCATGTTACGGGTCACTGTGCAACGTTGCGTCTGTCATGTTCTGTCATGTAGCGGAACAAAATGTCACCTAGTGTATTTAAGCCTATAATTCTAAGTCAGAATCGGTATTTAACGAAAGCTTAATCAGGTAATACCTTGAGTCGTAAAAGTTTTCTACGTGGTAGAGCCATGCTACAGCTATATTAGTAGTATAGTTGTAGCACGAATAGGTCGGCTCGACCAGGGAAGGACCACGCTCTCACAGAATACTAAGCGTAAAATAGCAGCTTGACACTGCTGTGTTTCGTATTGTGAGTGTAGAGAACCGGAGACCCATTTTACTGGAAGAAAGGCATTCCACCTTAGTCCTCACTGGTGACGACGCATCTACATTTTGATTCTTTATTGAAGATAAATGTAGATGTCTATGGGTCACGGCAATCACTTACCATCAGGTGGACTGTGTGCTCGTTTGTCACCTCCTATCCTATCCTATCCTATAAAAAAAAGTCGCTGTGTAGTGGCGGCGTAAGACAATCTACTACCCCATATTATCTCAAGGGTGTCATATATGCGGGAAATTTATTTTACTTTAAACTAGACATAATAAATCTGAAAACAAGCTGTGTATTCCAGATTCACGCAAAAACTACTGAACCGATTTACATGAAATTTTGTATGTAGGAAGTCAGTAACTCGGGGCAAATTATAGGCTAATATTTATCTGATTACGGAACTTTAAAAAAAGGAAGGTTAAGTATTTTATTTCCTTTAGATGTTAGTTTTCTATTATATCTATGTTATAGGCGGGATGATGGGTGTTTTTCAAATAAATATCATATTTGTAAATAAAGTTTAAAATATAGTTATAACCTTAGCAAAATAATTAGAAACTACACTGATTTGATTATCAAATAGTGTCATCTATCATCAAATGGAATAAGTAGTATATTTTGCCTTCAGGTGCTAATAAATGAAATAATATAAATAACTTACGTTACATTTATTTGATTAAATGATTGCAACGCGGAGTGGTCGCATTGTTAAGTTACCATCACGATTTAATATAAGTTAGTGTTAACATTAAATGTATTATATATGCAATACAATTACATGTTTAAATAATAATCAGGTGAGTTACATACTATGCATGTGAAAGTATTATTTGCATTGTTAGGTGCAGAATATTTTCATACAGAATATTAAAATTACATTATTTAAGTTGAATGTAATTTTAGATGTATTGTGTTTTGTATTTTGCGTGTACTGCAGTTTCATTTAGGATTAGGTAGTTAGTTTAGTTATAATGTATTACGTTTCATTTGAAATATTTCCTTTGCAGAAGCATTAGTGCGAAAAGTTTTACGATTTTTACTATGGGTAATTATCAAGAAAAACCAGTCATTGTTTCTCAGGCTCAGAATACTGTAGAGAATAAAGTGGATAATTTTCAAATATGGCTATATGTGATAGCCAGTTTTATAAGAGCAATAATATTGTATACTATTTGGGTGAAGTTTGATAAGAAATTCAAAAATTGGCTTCGACATCAAGTGTTCATGGCCAGCGTTCCGATGTCGGGCCAGTTTATGGGTCAGATGATAGGCGCCTCTAGCGCCAGTCTGCAACACACGCCCGCGCCTGCCGCGGCGGCCGCTCCCTTCGCGGGGGTCTCCGTACAACCCTGCGCCTCAGCGCATTAACAAGTGTTTATATAGTTTTTAAGATTTTGTATTCTTTTTGTAAAGGGGGAAGTATTGTAGGTGTGCTGCGCACACACACATATGTATAATTGGTAATGTTGTACCTATCTACTATATATATATGTATACTTAGTAATGTTGTACCTCTTTACTAAGTACTAAGAATAGTAGTCAGTAGCTAGTTGACCACCAACCGTATAACACGCTCCTCTATAATAAATATGTCATAAAAGTTGTGTAATCTTTCATTATGGTCACCCATAAAGAGTCAGCTCCTAAAAGTGTAATAATTTCAATAGATAATAGTGACGTCTATCAAAAATATGAAAATTGATAAGGTATTTATTTCAATTACTAATATATATGTAAAGTGATTAAAACTGGTCTGTCTGCAATTGTGGAATAATTTTCATTATCATCATAGTTTTATTAAAGAGATTTTAATATATTATGTCGTGGCCAGATCGTAGAATTGATCATATATAATAAAGTATTCTATCATTTCGTGAAACAGTGTGGTCATTTCATGACATTTAATACTATTCGTTAACCATGTCATGATATAGCTTGACATGGTCAACGAAAAGAAACCTTTTGAAGATCACAACGTAGTTATTTCAAAATATGGTCATATTACGATATCAATAAATAGTTTTTCACCGCTAGCGGCGCTGATAGCGGGTTTTTTAACAGAAACAAAACTTTTAACAGAATTGACATCACTTTATCCTTTATTGATATAATAAATAAATTTTCGCTTCTATTGCTGATATTACTAGATGGTATAGTTTTGGCTTTCATTATTTCATCTAATATTAGCGCCACCTACTTACTTCTATATAAACTAAAATGGAAAGTCATTTATGAAATGAAATAATACAGTGCCACTAAATATACGATGGCATGGCATATTTCGAGTGGCAGCCTCGTACCGGTAGGCGAAGTGTAGGGCGACCCCCCACTAGATGGAGTGACGACCTGGTGAGACACGCAGGAAGTCGATGGATGCAGGTAATAATAATAATTAATAATAATAATAGGTGGCTCAGGACCGTGCTTTGTGGCATTATTTGGGGGAGACCTATGTTCAGCAGTGGACGTGTGAAGGGCTGTAATGATGATGATGATGATGAATATACGATGTAAGTAATTAAGTCATTTACATTACATTCATTCAGAGTTGGAATCACCGCAGCGAACACTTTTTTGCCCAAAAACTCTGCGGCCTGTGCCCAGTAGTAACATGTTGTAAGCAGCTACTTTTTACTTTTCATGGAGTAATATATGCAATTTTTACTTCATTCGTGTAACATGTTATAAGCTGCTAATTGTTTTTCATTGGGTAATAGAGTATGCAATTTCATTCGTGTGATGTACTCGCCATTGATGTTAATATCGCACCCTTTCCAGTCCAGTAGCTTAAAAACGTCTTCCACTGCAGCGGTGAAGAGTTTCGGGGATATAACGTCATCATGTCTTACACCTTGTTGGATGCAGTTGGATAGGTTTCGCACTCTGATTCTGTACTCGGATAGCCACCGTAGCCCTATTGCTTAAGCAAATCAGCACTTCGATATACCGATAGTCAACTTGGCACCGCTGAAGGGACTGCAGCTCCGCCCAAATTTCGACGGAATCAAAGGCTTTCTTATAGTCCACATACGCATGGCTCACTGTACAATTTTCCAAAGGGTGTGTATGTGGTATTTCGTAAACCGGCTAGTTCGGGAGGCTGGAAGCCGTCAAATCTGCGTGCGGACGATTCGTAATGACTCTCGAAAACAGCGCGTAGACGCGGCTCAGAAGGGAAATCGGTCTGAAGTACTTCAAGATAGCGATGTCACCTTTCTTGAAGAAAAAGACCACCGCCCTTCTGCTCCAAGCCTCCGGAGTAGTGCCATAATGGAGGACGGAAGTACCGTATTTCCACCCGCTTTCAGAAGCTGCGCTGTAATTCTATCCTCCCCTGGGGCCTTGCCGTTTTTAAGGTGCTGCAGAGCCAATCTAATCTTCGGAACAGTGTCGGATTAGACTCGCTCTTGGATCGTTACTTACACTTGCACGTGGCTCCAACGATGATGTGTAAAGCTGCCCATAGAACCTCTCAATCTCACTCAAAATTTCAGGTCTCCCGAAAACGATGCTGCACACTCAGTCTTCAGCTTTGACAGTTGGCTCTTTCTGGCAGACAGATATCTCGCTAAGACTTTAGAGCATTGGTTCCGCTCGATCGCTTCTTCAATACAAGCTGTATTAAAGTTACGAAAGTCCCGTCGCATGCATTAAGAGATCTGTCTGTTCAGTTGGCTGTATGCTGTCAAATTTGTTGAAAAATGTAGGTTCATCTCCCGTCTAACAGCCATGAGATTAAGAGTATGATCGGAGAGTTTTTGTGTTCTTCTGCGGCGGGTCTAACAAAATTTAGCTCCAACCGCATGGACAGTTTCCACGAGCTTGTCATTCATATCGTCCAGTGCATTGCAATCTTCGAGGCACTGAAAACGGTTTCTTAGCTCGAGCTAAAAGGTTTCGGGACTTTGGATTAGAGCACGAGGGGGACGGAGCGTTGACTTCATTAGACGTGACCTCTCCAACTTAACGTTTAGTTTCAGTGTGCCTCTCACCATTTGGTGATCGCTGCCGGTTTTCATCATCGCGATCACTGAGACATCACTGAACAGTTGTCGTCTGGTCGTCAAAATTAAGTCAATCTCATTTTTTGTCGAAGCGTCGGGGTTCGACCAGGTCCACTTCCTGTGGGGCCGCTTCTGGAAAAAAGAGTTCATCATAAAGAGTTCCTCTTTTTCCACGAAGTCGACCAGCTGCTGGCCCCTTGGGTTCCGTTGCCCTATTCCACATTTCCCTACTTTCAGCTCACCATTCGCTCTTGTGCCTAGCTTTGCATTGAAGTCTCCCATTTACACCGTATAGTGGGTTTGGAGGAATGCATGTCTCTGGAGATATCCTTATACATTTCCTATACCTCCTCATTGGGATGTGCCGAGGTAGGTGCGTAAAACTGTGTGACCTTCATCAAATACAAATTATTGATTCTGAGTATAAGGTACGCAACTCCTGGTCGTCACACTCTCAATTTTTACAACTTTGTTAACGATAGACTTGTGGACGATAAATCCGACAGCTCCTTGGGACAGATAGTCACCCTCCCGGTGATAGAGCAAGTTGCCGGATTCGAGGATTACCGTGTCCTCCCCCTCTCTTCAAACCTCGGATATTCCTATAATATGCCAGCGTAACTTGTTTTTTTTTTATAGAAGAGGGGGCAAACGAGCATGCCGCTCACCTGATGGTAAGTGACTACCGCCGCCCATGAACAACCGCAACACTAGGGGAATTGCAGATGCGTTGCCGGACTTTTAGAAAGGTGTAAGCTCTTTTCTAGAAGGTTCTTAAGTCGTATCGGTCCGGAAAGTTCCGAGGTGGTAATTGATTCCACAAGGAAGTTTTGCGAGCGAGAAAACTTCTTCTGAATCGCCAATCATCCAGATCCATCTGGTATGGATGGTAACGCGAGTGTTGTCGCGATGTGCGATGGTGAAATTGAGCAGATGGAATTAGTCCGAACAATTCCTCAGAGTACTCCCCGTAATAGAGGCGATAAAATACGCAAAGAGATGCAACATCTCTACGCAGTGCCAGTGTATCGAGCCGATCAGAAAGAACTCGGTCGTCGACGATTCGAACTGCTCTGCGCTGGATGCGTTCAAGTGGAAGGAGCTGGCACTGGAGTGCCCCGGGCCAGAGAGGAGAACAGTATTTCATGTTGGGCCGAACTTGCGCTTTGTAAAGTTGCAAGCGATGTGCCGGCATGAAATACTGTCTCGCTCTGCTGAGCACGCCAAGCTTTTTTTTTAATAGGATAAGGGTGACAAACGAGCACACAGTCCACCTGATGGTAAGTGATTGCTGCGGCCCATAGACATCTACATCTATCCTCTATTACAAATCAAAATGTAGATGCGTATTCACCCGTGACGACTAAGATGGAATGCCTCATTTCCAGTAAAAAGGGCCTCCGGCCACCTGCACTCACCAAGCGAAACGCAAAAGTAAACTTCTACTTCACGCTGGTATTCTGTGAGGTTGTGGTACCACCCCGGTTCGAGCCGGCCCATCCGCGCGACAGCAAAATCTGCCGCGTGTCTCTATCACTGTTTTTAGAGGCCAATTTGGCCTTCCCTTCCAAGTGACCACGAAACTGCACACTATTCGATATGTTGACGCCAAGGTTTCCGATACTAGCTGAGGCAGCAAGGGGAGTGCCTTGAAACTGATGAGATACGACAAAGGAGTTCTTTTTAGCGGTAAACGCGCAAACTTGTGTCTTCTAGGGATTGAACTGGACTAGATTTAGTCGGCCCCAATCCGAGACTTTGTTAAGCAAAGACTCGACTTCAGACACAAGTTTGTCCCGGTACTCGGCGACGTTTTCCCAAGAAATATTTGCACGGCCGGTATATAAGTCATCATCAGTGCTGTCGTCTGCATAGCAATGAATGCTACCAGTTAGCAACATATCATTGATATTGTGACGCCTCATAATTATTATTAATAAATAATTATTAAATTCATTATAAAGACATTTAAAAATGTCATAGAAATTATATTTTAAACAATTAAAATGCAAATAATAAGCATAAAGTTCAAATATATTCATTTGGAATATTGAATATTATAGTATTAGTAAACGCATAAATTGTCTCTAAAAATCTCTAAATTTATTAAAATTCTGCTTAAAATATTCAAAATGTATTAAATCATATAAAGACAAGTCGATTATATTGGAATAATAAAGAAAAATAATATTCGTAATATAATAGAAAAAATGGATCAAAATTTTCTAGTTGATGAACGTGTTCTTGTAATGTTCCTTTATTCCTCCTCCTTCCTCATCTTTTATTTAGGCGTTGCTGGAGACGCATACCCAAGGTTGTACATATATATGGGGTGGTCGGTTGATCGACTGCTAGTAGTAAGGTTGCACAATGACTAGACCTATATTAGGGACTTATGAAAGTAAGGTCTAACGAACCAAATCATTAATATAGAAGTTCTGTATGTTGCATAAGCATTATGATAGCAGAGTTATGACTTGAAGTCCCATATGAATAAGACATACAATAGTATGGTCTATGAAATAAGACAAATATGTGGAAGGTCTCAAATATGTAAAAACATTATATTGAAAGAAATGGGACTTGAAAAGGATTATTATAGTGGCGTGTAGATTGCTTTGCAGCCTCCGAGACCGAGGTAAACTTGGACTCGCTAACCGATGTGTCCTAGACAAATCATCTTAGTGCCGGTGGTAAGCGGGTTTGTTGTAGCAATACGACTTGCCCGTGGACATCGCACACCCCTACCGTTTGTGGGCGGCGTCTTAGTGCATAGCGTTATGATGCGTCGGCTATTTTTCGGATTAAGGTGAGTGTGTTTGGTAGTACTTTTAAGTGCAGCAAGCATACCCAACTCCATGTCTTAGTGCAATAGCGCTATGATACGTGGAGTTTTGGCTACTGACGTCTTAGTACCGTGTTACTATGAAGCGTTGGTGGTATTTTTAGTTAACAATATTATCAATTTTGTTACCAAAGTCGATAGGGATCATGTGGGTGTGTTGTGAGGGGGCGCCATCCTTATGATACTTGCATTGATGCTTACTGCTACTTGCAGTATTGTGTCTTGTGATAGATCTGCGGGTGTGCTAAACCTGATTTGACGCATCTTGTGGTTCTGGTCGATGGAGGTATGCGGGTGGTGATGTCTGCTGGGACTGTATGGGGGACCTTGGGATGGTGTAAGCCCGGCGATAGTCGTATTGATGCTTGTTGCGTTCTGCAGCATTGCGTTTCTAAGATGGTTGTTTGGCGGGTCGCTATTCTCAATGGCGCTCCCTGCGTCTTGGTTTGACTCACAACCTAGGTAGCTTTGCCCAAGTCGGGTCCCTTCATTGCGGGGCTGCAGATTGTCTGTCCTCCATGATGTTTTATATAACAACTTAATAATATATGTCTATAAAGTTCCCACCTTTGAAAGATTGAAGGTAACTTGTTGGTGAGTGAGACAAACATGATCAAAAAATGCATATACTCAACGTCAGTGACACAAACCCTTTCTGATGGTGAATTATTACTATTATTTTATAACTGCCTATTGGCTATATCTGTCATTATATTGGTTGGTGGCGCATATGTGTCGACTTCATGCGGGTGGTAGCTGGAGGGAGAATCTGAGGAGGCTCTCAAGGCTGCGGCCGAAAGCCGCGCAACGTGGGACCCCATTCCCTTGAGGTGAGCGGTAGACTCATGACACGCTCTGCGGCCAATTGGCCGTGCTGACCATGCAATTGGTGGTGATGCCTTACACTTACATCACGTCTGCAGGAACGGCAGTCTGGCAGGTGGTGGCGCTCACGGAGGGCTTTTTATGACCAGTGTGCCTATTTTTGCCTGACCCGTGTGACGTACATTCACTGTGGCTGGATTTGATCGTATACTGTATGGCGTTTACACGCATTGACATTCGCGACTTCAGTCGATGTTTGTGATTACGCACTATTAATGGGCCAAGTCCTCTTTTACTGGTTCGCCAGTTATTTTACTGTGGACTACGGTCCAGTTCCCAATTTAGCGTACCTTACGGGGGGAGCGCATTAAAATGGTTGACACTCACCATGCACGGCGTGTGCGGAGCCGTGTACCTCCTCCACATTTTTTTTAAATGTGGGAGAGCGAAGCCCTTGTATATGGTATTTGATATAAATATTGTGAGCCTTTTCCAAGCGGGAAGGGATTAATTAATAAGGAATTGACTGTTATTAACCTGATACAAGTGGAATAGGGAAAATTTATTGTTCTTAACTTTTTTGAGCTCTGTGAACGGGGTTCTTTAGCTTAAAAGACGCTACCAACAGCTTTCGATTGCTCTCGTGAATATTCTTTTCTTCCAAGATACACCTAAAAGAACTAAGTTACTATGCAAATACAACGTAAATAAGGGTCCTTACTAAGACGATCACGCCATAAATTTATTAAACGGCCTATATTTAAACCTTTAGAAAGATCAAAATATACTGGCCACGTAAATAAGATATATTTATATATCTTATAGATATAGATTCTAAAAAAAAACAAGTATAAGTATACAGAAGAGAGAGAAGAGGGGGGGGGGAGGGGTCGTTACAATATGCAGGAGAAACAGCGTTGGTGATAGCACGCAGCCTTGTGGAACATCAGCGTTGATAGGCTTGAAATCAGGGCATGCACCGTCTACTACGACCTTGATGCTCAGATCGGCAAGGAAACTGGTGATCCATTTGCACAATTTCTCGAGAAGCCCAAAGGAAAGAAGCTTCGAAAGAAGCGCTTTGTGCCAGACTCGATCGAAAGCCTTCGCTATGTCCAAATTATTGGCCAATACCTCCCCCTTGGACTCTACTGCCTCCGCCTTTCTATGAGTCAGATAGACTAGAAGATCACTAGCTGATCGACCCCGACGAAAAACGTACTGGCGGACACAAATCAGCTGGTGATCCTCAAGGTATCTCATGAGCTGGCAGTTTATAATGGATTCCATTATTTTTAAGAACAAGCAGGTGATGGCGATATGCCTGTAGTTGGACGGGTCTGAGCGGTCGCCTGTTTTAGGGATCAGGTGGACCAAAGCTGTCGTCCATGAATTCGGGACTACGCCTTGGGAGTAAGAGTACCGGAAAAGACATGTTAAAACCGGTGCCAACTTCGAAGCACACATCTTCAGCACAATGGGAGGTACTCCATCGGGCCCACTCGACTTGCTGACGTCCAGGGAGAAGAGTGCTTTGCGAACCGAGCGCTGTGAAAACCGCACATCTGGCATGGAGCACTCACATCGCGGGATGATCGGCGGTGTGTTGCCCCCGTCATCTAGAGTCGAAGTGGACGCAAAGAGAGAGCTCAACAAGTCGGCTTTCTCCTTTGCGGCATGAGCCAGTGAGTCGTCCTCTTTGCAGAGATGGAAGATATGGCTGGCAGAAGTTTCCTTGGACAGCCTTGGCGAGAGACCAGTATGCACGGGTTCCCGAAGGAAGGCGAAGTAAAAATTTTGAAGGATCTGGAGGCGGAATTAAACTTCTTTTTAAGTGCTCTGGTGTTTACATCCCGAGACGTTGATGTGTTAGCCCAGGCCCGGTAGCACTCCTGCTTAAAGCGTGATACTATTTTACAGGAGCGACCAAACTATGGCTGGGATCTGAATTCGATGGCACCACAGAGGATGGAATAAAAAGTTCCATACCCTGAAGTACCACATCAGCAACAGAATTTAGCAACAACGCTGGGATCTTCCGACGAGATGCAAACTCACCCCCAAGGGTAGGATGCAAAAAAAGACTGTATCCCGTCCCAATCGGCTGACCTGTAGTGCTAAACACGGCGGCATGCTGCAGATCGCAACTGCGATTGGAGCGTGAGTGGCAACGTACTCCGGATCAGACAATAGTCCGAAGAGCCCACAGGGGCATCGACGGAGACCTGACATCCGTCCAGATGAGAGGTCAGCAGAAGATCCAACAGGGAAGGTACATGGTTTTCCACATCGGGGTTCCGCGTAGACGAAGTAACCAGTTGTGTTAGACCATATGCCAAAGCAAAGTCATAAACAGATCTACCCGCATGATCGGTTAAACGAGAACCAAGCCATTCAGCGTGGGGGGCGTTGAAATCACCGTGTATTACGATCTCTCCGGATGGGACCTGTTGTAGCACGGAGTCTGCAGCCATTTGGACGTGGTCGATGAGTCGGTCTGTGTCGGCATTACCGCTATTAGACCTATAGAGGCACCCGTAGACGCGGGGATGGTCGTCGCTGTCTACGCGCAGCCATAGAATGGACAGGTCCGTACCTTCAAGACTGCCAAGGCGTCGAAAACAGATGTCCTCTCTGACGTATACGCGATATGTTCTTTTACCTGTAACTTTCATCTAAGATGCGTATATATAAAAATATATAAAACCCCGTAACCGTTAAAGCTGTAGATTTTTTTTTATTTATTACCAAAAGTTTTATAATGAATACAAGGTTTAACTGCTTCTGTTAAGTGCTTGCATAAGAAAGCACGTTGACTGCCACTTTGGTCTAGTGATTGAAAACGCAACTACTGATCAAGTAATATTAAAAAAGATTAAAAAAAACTGTTGTACCATACCCCCAATATTTTTGACCGACTTTTTTATATAGGATAGGGTGACAAACGAGCACACAGTCAACCTTATGGTAAGTGGTTGCTGTGGCCCATAGACATCTACATCACACATCTAACCTCGTTTGCGATTCAAAATGCAGATGCATTGTCACCTGTAAGGACAAAAATGGAATGCCTCTTTTCCAGTAAAAAGGGTCTTCGGTTCTCTACACTCAACATACGAAACAGAACAATGTTAAGCTACTATTTTACGCTGGTATTCGATACACCTATCCAACGACCCCACACGGTGGGATAGAAGGGTAAAAACAATCACCTGTATAGGGGCCCAAAATTAAAGCGTTTTATGATTTTATTTTTCAAATTTGTAGGAGTGAGTACTTTTTTCACTGTAGTATTTTGCCATAGTTGTCACGCTTGGCGAGCGGGTTGTTAACCGCAGTTTTTTTTTATTGGGATATTGCTGTTATCAGGAAGATGCTGCTGCCTGTTTCGCACTGTCACCTTTTACGACACCCACGGGAAGATATGGGGTAGTGGATATTTTTAACCGCCACTACACGGCATGAAAATGAAAAAAGATCCTCGAGTGGCGGCTTTGTACCGGCGGACGAAATGTAGGGCGTCACCCCACTAGATGGAGTGACGACCTGGTAACACTTGACCGTGTTTTGTGGCATTCCTTGGGGGAGGCCTATGTTCAGCAGTGGACTTGTGAAGGGCTGTAATGATGATTAAGGGTGAATACTATCTATAAATATGCCAAATTATAGCTTTGTAGTACCTAAGGTCCCCGAGTAAAACTGTGAACAGACGGACGGTTATAGTTATTTAACTGCGGAACCCTAAAAAACGTCGATTGTTCTATATATGGTTATCTTATATGTATGATTATCTTACCATCTGGCGGAATGTATGCTCGTTTATCACAATTACTCGAATATAAAATAAAACACCCACTCTGAACCATACTCAGTATGGTCATGCTATGGTGGTTCTCTCCCCCCGTTACTCATACGATGAGATTGAGGGCGTGTGGAGTTGCCCAGTGTTTCGGTGAACTTGTTATTTTGTGCCGAGGAGTAGCTGCTAGTCAGCGATAGCTGCCAGTTGAACCTGTGTGCGTTCCTGTTGCTATAACAATATGAAGTGAAGCTAGAATACAATTTCAGTGGGTGCAATTCTTGGCTCCGTGAAGTGTGCTTGCGTTAGGAATTCCCTAATATTGTATGAGCGATAGCCTCTCCGGCTATATATACTATAGACTTCTTCTATTCCCTCCAGATTATAGGTATTAAAATACAACATATGCCTTCCCTATTCCGGTAATACCTTAAACTATTTTGAAAAAAACGAAAAAAAGAAAGAAAGAAACAGATTTTAATTGAAACATGCAACACACTCAAGCGGATTACATAAAACACATAACATTTAAGTTGAATTTTTTAAATTAAATTTTTCTATTCTCTGTTCTTTTCCTGTACTTTTGTTATCCACAAACTGAATTTAAATACAAAATCCAGGTTAGGGTAGCAATACAATTCGGGTAAAATATCCAGTACAACGATCAATGAATAGTTGATTGAAAAAATTTTTATGATAAACTGCTGCATCATCATTACAGCCTTTCATAAGTCCACTACTGAACATAGGCCTCCCCCAAGGAATGCCACAAAGCATGCTCCTGAGCCACCTGCACCCATCAACATCCTGCATGTCTTACCAGGTCGTCACTCCATCTAGTGGCGGTTGCCCTACACTTCGCCTACCGGTACGAGGCTGCCACTCGAGAACCTTTCTTCCCCATCGGTCGTCGGTTCTTTGAGCTATATGGCCGGTCCACTGCCACTTCAGCTTTGTCGGTTACTCTGGTTCTTCTGCGGATATATTCATTTCTAAGTTTATCACGCAGAGAAACTCCGAGCATAGAACTCTCCATAGCTCGCTGAGCGACCTTGAGCTTCCTCATCCGGCCAGCAGTGAAGGACCACAGATCCGTAAGTCATTACTGGCAACACGCACTGGTTGAACAATTTCGTTTTCAGGTTTTGAGGTATGTCTAACGAGAAGATGTGTCGTAGTTTCCCGTACGCTGCCCAGCCGTGTTGAATCCGTCAATTGACCTCTTGGTCGAAGTTGGACTTACCTAGTCAGACTATTTGTCCCAGGTAAACATACTCGTCAACAATTTCGAGCTTAGTGCTCCCAACAGCTACCGGCATAGGTGTGACATGGCCGTTAAACATGATCTTTGTTTTGTCCATGTTCATCTTAAGACCTATCCGTTGGGAGACACTATTGAGGTCAATGAGCATAGAGCTTAGGTCCTTCAGCGATTCTGCCATAAGGACTACTATATCTTCGGCAAATCGAAGGTGAGTGATGTACTCGCCATTGATGTTAATACCGTATCCTTTCCAGTCCAGTAGCTTGAAAACGTCTTCCAATGCAGCGGTGAAGAGTTTCGGGGATATAACGTCACCCTATCTTACACCTCTCTGCAGTTGGATCGGTTTCATACTCTGATTCTGTACTCAGATAGCCATAGTAGCTCTATTGTACAAATATTTCGGCACTTCGATATACTGACATTCAACTTAGTACCGCTGAAGGGACTGCAGCACCGCCCAAATTTGGATGGAATCAAAGGCTTTCTCATAGTCCACATACGCAAGGCAAAGCGGCAGATTATACTCCTCTGTCTTCTGTACAATCTGCCGCAGGGTATGTATGTGGTCTATGGTACTAAAGCCTTTTCGGAAACCAGCTTGTTCGGGAGGCTGGAAGTCGTCAAGTCTGCGTGCGAGACGATTCGTAATGACTCTCGAAAACAGCACGTAGACGCGGCTCAGAAGGAAAATAGGTCTGTAGTTCTTCAATAAAGCGTTGTCACCTTTCTTGAAGAACAAGACCACCGCACTTCTGCTCCACGCCTCCAGAGTAGTGCCACCATGGAGGACGGAATTAAAGAGCTTCTGAAGTACTTCAAGTACCGGTTTTCCACCCGCTTTCAGAAACTCCGCTGTAATTCCATCGTCGCCCGGGGACTTGTTGTTTTTAAGGTGCTGGAGAGCCATTCGTATTTCGCTCAGATTGACGTCCGAGATATCTTCGGAATAGTGTTGGATAAGACACGCTCTTGGATCGTTTCTCACACTTGCGTGTAGCTCCAACGTTGACGTATACAGCTGCCTATATAACCTCTCAATCTTACTCAAAATCTCAAGTGTCCCGGAAACTATGCTGCCACACTCGGTCTTCAGCTTTGACAGTTGACTTTTTCTGGCAGACAGATCTCGGGCAAAGACTTTGGAGCCTTGGTTCAGCTCGATCGCTTCTTCAATACAAGCTGTATTGAAGTTGCGTAAGTGCCGCCGCATGCATTTGGAGAACTGTCTGTTCAGATGTCAGTATGCTGTCAAATCTTTTGAAGAATGTAGCTTCATCTCCTGTCTAACAGCCATAAGATTAAGAGTGTGATCGGAGAGTTTTTGTCTTCTATGCATTGAGAACGGTTTTGTAACTCGAGCCGAAATGTTTCGGGACTTTTGATTAGAGCACGAGGGGTACTGAGCGTTGCTTCATCAGACGAGACCTCTCCAACTTAACGTTTAGTTTCAGCGTGCCTCTAACCATTCGGTGATCGCTACCAGCTTTCACCCTCGCTGGTTAACTAAACTGCTGCGTGTATTATATGTATTATACTATCTTTATATATAAAAAATACGTGTTACTTTGTTTTTCCGCGATGAACTCTTAAACTTTCGAACTGATTACAATGAAGTTTTGCACACTGTGTGCAGTTTGGACCAACTTGAGAGATATGATAGTTTTCTGCCAACTTTCAAAAAGGAGACGGTACTCAATTCGACTGTATGTTTTTTTTTATGTGTGTTACCTCATAACTTTGTACTGGGTGAACCGATTTTGATGATTTTCACAGATGATAGTTCTTGTGTGGTCTCATATGAATTTAATCAAGATGAGACTAATAGTTTTTGAGTTACAAAATTTTTAATTTTAAGTTATTATCCCTATAAGTGACCCTCAATATTTTTTATTGATAGTTATAAAATTTTTATGGGACAAAGTCGGAGAGGGCAGTACGACGTCTGCCTGGCCAGCTAGTATATATATATATATATATATATATATATATATATATATATATATATATATATATATATATAAATTACGTGTCACATTGTTTGTCCGCGATGAACTCCTAAACTACTGAATTGATTACAATGAAATTTTGCACACTGTGTGCAGTTTGGTCCAACTTGAGAGATAGTAATATAAGTGACACTCAATATTTTTATTAAGAATTTTTATAGGACACAGGGTCGTCGGAGAGGGCGGAACAACGTCTGCCTGGCCAGCTAGTATATTATATGCAATTTTTTTATTTTTAGAGTGTTTGGTTTAGCAGGGCAGACACTTCTCCGTTACGAGTATTTAACTGGAATAAAATAAGTTTATCAGTCCTGTATGATAAAAATATTTTTATTTGTGTATATGAGAGTAAAAATAAAAAATATGTCAATTGTAGCGGTCGAAAAAAAATTATTTCTTTATCAAAAGTTTTGAAATTAATACAAGGTTTGAATTCATTTTTTTAAGTGATTACACACTTGCATTAGAAAGCACATTGACTGCCTCGATGGTCAGTGGTCGAAAACGCAATAGTGATCATGAGGTCTCGGGTTATCATCATATATATATATATATATATCTCTATAGGAGATTATTATTATAAGAAGGAGCTATTTAATTATCCAGAATTTATATACTAGATTGTTACTTAACATAAATCTATATTATTTTCTTCTCTGATCGCTTAAAAATGTTGGTGATTTTATATCTGTCACATTGTTTCACATTTTTTTGAATAAATTTACATAATACTTATTTTTATCTACAATACTTAAAACTATAATAATAATTTAAAAAATAATTGGTAAATCCAATTGGGCATACCTTAAGCGCATAAAAAAAATACGTATAACATAATTATACGGAATTTTTTAAAGTAGTTTAAATATATTTCGACAGCACTATCGGCTTCAACACCCTCGAAAACCATGAAAATGACACCCATCTTGAAAAAATTGATAACCATTGCAGCTGCCACCTTGGATTTACATTTCGACAGCACTATCGGCTTCAACACCCTCGAAAACCATGAAAATGACACCCATGATAAAAAATTGGTACCTGCTTCAGCCGCCATCTTGGATTTACATTTCGACAGCACTATCGGCTTCAACACCCTCGAAACCCATGAAAATGACACCCATGATAAAAAAATTAATACGCATTGCAGCCGCCACCTTGGGTTTACATTTTGACAGGACTATCGGCTTCAACACCAGCGAAAACCATGAGAATGATACCCATGATGAAAAAATTGATATCTATTGCAGCCGCCATCTTGGATTTACATTTCAACAACCCTATCGGCTTCAACTCTCTCGAAAACCATGAAAATGACACCCATGATGAAAAATTGATACCTATTGCAGCCGCCATCTTGGATTTACATTTCGACAGCACTATCGGCTTCAACATCCCCGAAAACCATGAAAATGACACCCAAGATGAAAAAATTGATATCTATTGCAGCCGCCATCTTGGATTTACATATCGACAGCACTATCGGCTTCAACACCCTCGAAAACCATGAAATTGACACCCATGATAAAAAAATTGGTACCTGCTTCAGCCACCATCTTGGATTTACATTTCGACAGCACTATCGGCTTTAACGCCCTCGAAACCCATGAAAATGACACCCATGATAAAAAAATTGATACGCATTGCAGCCGCCACCTTGGATTTACATTTTGACAGCACTATCGGCTTCAACACCCGCGAAAACCATGAGAATGACACCCATGATGAAAAAATTGATATCTATTGCAGCCGCCATCTTGATTTACATTTCAACAACCCTATCGGCTTCAACTCTCTCGAAAACCATGAAAATGACACCCATGATGAAAAATTGATACCTATTGCAGCCGCCATCTTGGATTTAAATTTCGACAGCACTATCGGCTTCAACACCCCCGAAAACCATGAAAATGACACCCAAGATGAAAAAATTGATATCTATTGCAGCCGCCATCTTGGATTTACATTTCGACAGCACTATCGGCTTCAACACCCTCGAAAACCATAAAATTGACACCCATGATAAAAAAAATTGGTACCTGCTTCAGCCTCCATCTAGGATTTACATTTCGACAGCACTATCGGCTTCAACACCCGCGAAAACCATGAGAATGACACCCATGATGAAAAAATTGATATCAATTGCAGCCGCCATCTTGGATTTACATTTCGACAACCCTATCGGCTTCACCTCTCTCGAAAACCATGAAAATGACACCCATGATGAAAAATTGATACCTATTGCAGCCGCCATCTTTGATTTAAATTTCGACAGCACTATCGGCTTCAACACCCTCGAGAACCATGAAAATGACACCCAGATGAAAAAATTGATATATATTGCAGCCGCCATCTTGGATTTACATTTCGACAGCACTATCGGCTTCAACACCCTCGAAAACCATAAAAATGACACCCATGATAAAAAAATTGGTACCTGCTTCAGCCGCCATCTTGGATTTACATTTCGACAGCACTATCGGCTTCAACACCATCGAAACCCATAAAAATGACACCCATGATAAAAAAATTGATACGCATTGCAGCCGCCACCTTGGATTTACATTTTGACAGCACTACCGGCTTCAACACCCGCGAAAACCATGAGAATGATACCCATGATGAAAAAATTGATATATATTGCAGCCGCCATCTTCGATTTACATTTCAACAACCCTATCGGCTTCAACTCTCTCGAAAATCATGAAAATTACACCCATGATGAATAATTGATACCTATTGCAGCCGCCATCTTGGATTTACATTTCGACAGCACTATCGGCTTCAACACCCTCGAGAACCATGAAAATGACACCCAAGATGAAAAAATTAATATATATTGCAGCCGCCATCTTGGATTTACATTTCGACAGCACTATCGGCTTCAACACCCTCGAAAACCATGAAAATGACACCGATGATAAAAAAATTGGTACCTGCTTCAGCCGCCATCTTGGATTTACATTTCGACAGCACTATCGGCTTCAACACCCTCGAAACCCATGAAAATGACACCCATGATAAAAAAATTGATACGCATTGCAGCCGCCACCTTGGATTTACATTTTGACAGCACTATCGGCTTCAACACCCGCGAAAACCATGAGAATGACACCCATGATTAAAAAATTGATATCTATTGCAGCCGCCATCTTGGATTTACATTTCAACAACCCTATCGGCTTCAACTCTCTCGAAAACCATGAAAATGACACCCATGATGAAAAATTGATACCTATTGCAGCCGCCAACTTGGATTTACATTTCGACAGCACTATCGGCTTCAACACCCCCGAAAACCATGAAAATGACACCTTAGATGAAAAAATTGATATCTATTGCAGCCGCCATCTTGGATTTACATTTCGACAGCACTATCGACTTTAACACCCTCGAAAAGCATGAAAATGACACCCAAGATGAAAAAATTGATATCTATTGCAGCCGCCATCTTGGATTTACATTTCGACAGCACTATCGGCTTCAACACCCTCGAAAACCATGAAATTGACACCCATGATAAAAAAAATTGGTACATGTTTCAGCCACCATCTTGGATTTACATTTCGACAGCACTATCGGCTTCAACACCCGCGAAAACCATGAGAATGACACCCATGATGAAAAAATTGATATCAATTACAGCCGCCATCTTGGATTTACATTTCGACAACCCTATCGGCTTCACCTCTCTCGAAAACCATGAAAATGACACCCATGATGAAAAATTGATACCTATTGCAGCCGCCATCTTGGATTTACATTTCGACAGCACTATCGGCTTCAACACCCTCGAGTACCATGAAAATGACACCCAAGATGAAAAAATTGATATCTTTTGCAGCCGCCATCTTGGATTTAAATTTCGACAGCACTATCGGCTTCAACGACCCTCGAAAACCATGAAAATGACACCCATGATAAAAAAATTGGTACCTGCTTCAGCCGCCATCTTGGATTTACATTTCGACAGCACTATCGGCTTCAACACCCTCGAAAACCATGAAAATGACACCCATGAAGAAAAAATTGGTACCTAATTCAGCCGCCATCTTGGATTTACATTTAGACAGCACTATCGGCTTCAACACCCTCGAAAACCATGAAAGTGACACCCATGAAGAAAAAATTTATACCTATTGCGGCCGCCATTTTGGATTTACATTTCGGCAACCCTATCCGTTTCAACACTCGAAAACCATGAAAATGTCACCAATGACAAAAAAATTGATACTACTTACTTTTAGTAAGTACTACTATTATTTATTCTGTGCTTTTAAAATATTGTAATAAAAAAATCTCTTATTATTATTATAATCAGGTATTTAAGAAATTTGGATATTCGAATATTGTGTATTTGTACAGCGATCTTTTTGAGCCGCTGCATACATCCGAAACAATGTCCACTCACGACGGCGACTGACCAGTATATAAAAAGTACTCTGTGCGTCGAACTGAGTGAGTGAGTAAACTACTCTGTGGCTTTAGCTCCCTTTACAGAATTAATTTACATACAAGGCTACCAAATCAACGAAAATTTCGCCATTTTGGAGCCGAAAAAAATTAATTATAGCTAAACAAAACAAAATTACACTGCCATTTACATTCAGTGGCTTCCCACATGATAGATGAAGAGATTAAAAAATAGATTGAGTTAAACAATTGATATTTTCAAAAGTTAGAGTGTTTACAAGCCTTCCGGACTTGATAAATCCACACCATAAGCCACTAAAACCCCTTTTTTACTTAAAAATAGCAATTAATCGATTTAAAAAAAAATATTAATAAGTTCAACAATCATTTATCTTTCTAACAATGTGCTTTTTATATCATTTACATGTATAATATGATTGCTAGATACGATTTTATTCGATAAAACGTTGGAATCTTAATTTTTAGGCGATAGTAGAACATACCTTGCGCTTTCGCTTAAGGTATGCAAAAAGCTAAAACTAGAAACTTAAATATCATATAGTCCTACTCCGCGTGGTATCGTGCCAAGAACGCTGGCTGCGTTTCCCCGCTGAATGGCTATACTTAGCCTTTGAGCAAGGAAAGAATCAGCCCTCTTATCACCAGCAGCAACGACCAGCCGCGGAATTGGATATATATATAAATTGTATCTCGTTAATTGAATTTCACACGCTCAATCTATTTGTGGTTTAACAGGCTTGCTGAAATTTTCACTGACGGTTTTTAACGAGGATCATTTATTATTCGTTTGCTCTCTAAAATGCATGGCAATTTTTAGAAAATAGTTTGTCAATTCTGTAAATTCAGTGACGTTAAATTCGTATTGGATATAACACTTGTTTTTCAACTTATGCTATTTTAGCCTTTTTTATAGAAATGACAAACATTTACATTTATGCTCGTTATAGAATCAAACTGCAGTCGCGTTGTCACTAATGAGAACTAAAACCCATTCAGTAATGAGAGGAGGCATGTGCCCAACTCTGGGACATATATAGGCTGTAACTTAACATTTTTACGAGTATTCACTTTTACAAAAAATCATCATCATCATCATCATTACAGCCCTTCACAAGTCCACTGCTGAACATAGGCCTCCCCCAAAGAATGCCACAAAGCACGGTCCTGAGCCACCTGCATCCATCGACTTCCTGCATATCTTACCAGGTCGTCACTCCATCTAGTGGGGGGACGCCCTACACTTCGCTTTCCGGTACGAGGCTGCCACTCGAGGACCTTTCTTCCCCATCGGTTGTCGGTTCTTCGAGCTATATGGCCGGCCCATTGCCACTTCAGCTTACTAATCCGTTGGGCTATGTCGGTCACTCTGGTTCTACTGCGGATATCCTCATTTCTGAGTTTATCACGCAGAGAAACTCCGAGCATAGCCTTCTCCATAGCTCGCTGAGCGACCTTGAGCTTCCTTATCCGGCCAGCAGTGAAGGACCAATTTACAAAAAATAATTATATCTAATTTATTAATTTAATTTTTACTACTGTCCGTCTAGTTTTTTTTCTGAAAAACTTGGTTGGAATAGTTAACGGTAATATTTTGTAATGTTAACAGTATTTGTGTATATTACTCATATTTACGTTGTTTATTGTTTTATCTCATAATTTATTTATTATATTTTATTTCCACCTTTACGCTTTTAGCGATAAGCTTGCCTATTGTACATGTGATTAAATTCACTTTTTCTTCCTTTCAACCGACTCCAAAAAAGGAGAAGGTTCTCAATTTCACAGTATTTTTTATGTGTGTTACCTCAGAACTTTTCTCTAGGTGAACCGATTTTGATGATCCTCTTTTTATTTAGATGCTGGTACTTACATCTGATCAATAGTTATGTATATATATATATATATATATATATATATATATATCATAATCATCATCATCATCATTACAGCCCTTCAAAAGTCTACTGCTGAACATAGGTCTACCCCAAAGAATGCCACAATGCGCAGTCCTGAGCCACCTGCATCCATTGACTTCCTGCATATCTTACCAGGTCGTTACTCCATCTAGTGGGGAGACGCCCTACACTTCGCCTGCCGGTACGAGGCTGCAACTCGAGAACCTTTCTTCCCCATCGGTTGTCGGTTCTTCGAGCTATATGGCCGGCCCATTGCCACTTCAGCTTACTAATCCGTTGGGCTATGTCGATCACTCTGGTTCTACTGCGGATATCCTAATTTTTGAGTTAATCACGCAGAGAAACTCCGAGCATAGCCCTCTCCATAGCTCGCTGAGCGACCTTGAGCTTTCTCATCCGGCCAGTGAAGGTTCACGTCTCAGTTCCGTATGTCATCACTGGCAACACGCATTGGGTGTACAGTCTCGTTTTCAAGTTTTGAGGTATACCTGACGAGAAGATGTGCCGTAATTTTCCGAACGCTGCCCAACCGAGTTGAATCCGTCGATTGACCTCTCGGCCGAAGTTGGACTTACCTAGTCGGACTATTTGTCCCAAGTAAACATACTCGTCAACAATTTCGAGCTTAGTGTTCCCATCAAATACCGGCACAGGTGTGACATGGACATTAAACATGATCTTTGTTTTGTCCATGTTCATCTTGAGACCTATCCGTTGAGATCACTATTGAGGTCATTGAGCATAGTGCTTAGGTCCTCCAGCGATTCTGCCATAAGGACTATATCGTCGGCAAATCGAAGGTGAGTGATGTACTTGCCATTGATGTTAATACCGCATCCTTTCCAGTCCAGAAGCTTGAAAACGTCTTCCAATGCAGCGGTGAAGAGTTTCGGGGATATAACATCACCCTGTCTTACACCTCTCTGCAATTGGTTGGGTTTCGTACTCTGGTTCTGTACTCGGATAGCCATCGTAGCCCTACTGTACAAACACTTCAGCACTTCGATATACCGACAGTCAACTTGGCATCGTTGAAGGGACTGCAGCACCGCCCAAATTTCGACGGAATCAAAGGCTTTCTCATAGTCCACATACGCCAGACATAGTGGCCAATTGTACTCCTCGGACTTCTGTACAATTTGCCAAAAGGTATGCATGTGGTCTGTTGTGCTAAAGCCTTTTCGGAAACCGGCTTGTTCGGGAGGCTGGAAGTCGTCAAGTCTTCGCGCGAGACGATTCGTAATGGCTCTCGAAACAGCATGTAGACGCGGCTCAGAAGGGAAATCGGTCTGGAGTTCTTCAAGAGAGCGTTGTCGCATTTCTTGAAGAACAAGACCACCGCACTTCTGTTCCACGCCTCCGGTGTAATAGCATAGATAAAATTCTTGACGAAGAAGGTAAGTTTTTTTATAGAATAAGAGTGAAAAACTAGCACACAGTCCACCTGAGGTTCTCTACTTGCTACACACATAGGTCTGTTGAGAGGCAAACGAGTATGGGGCTCCCTTGATGGTAAGTGACTACCGCCGCCCGCAAACAACCGCAACACCAGGGGAATAGCAGATGCGAAGCCGACCTTTTAGAAAGGTGTAAGCTCTTTTCTTGAAAGTTCCTAAGTCGTATCGGTCAGGAATAATCGCTGGTAGTAATTGATTCAACAAGGAAGTTGTGCGAGGGAGAAAACTTCTTCTAAATCGCACAGCGGTGGACCGCCAATCATCCAGATGGTATGGATGGTAACGCGAGTTTTGTCGCGATGTGCGATGTTGAAATCGAGTGGCTGGAATTTGTCCGAACTATTCCTCGGAGCACTCCCCGATACGATGACTAGATGCGATAAAATACGCAAAGATATACAACATCTCTACGCAGTGCCAGTGTATCGAGCCGATCAGAAAGAACTCGGTCGTCGACGATTCGAACCGCTCTACGCTGGATGCGGTCAAGTGGAAGGAGCTGGCACTGGAGTGCCACGCCCAGAGAGGAGAACAGTATTCCATGTTGGGCCGAACTTGCGCTTTACAAAGTTGCAAGCGATGTGCCGGCATGAAATACAGTCTCGTTCTGCTGAGCACGCCAAGCTTTTTAGAGGCCAATTTGGCCTTCCCTGCCAAGTGACCACGTAACTGCACACTATTCGATAAGTCGAAGCCTAGGATTCCGATACTGGCTGAGGCAGCGAGGGAGTGCCTTGAAATTGAGGAGATACGAGAAAGGGGTTCTTTTTAGTGGCAAACGCGCAAACTTGTGTCCCAATCCGAGATTTTATTAAGCAAAGACTCGAATTCAGACACAAGTTTGTCCCGGTACTCGGCGATGTTTTCCCGAGAAATATTGGCACGGCTGGTATATAAGGCATCGCCAGTGCTGTCAACTGCATAGCAATGAATGCTACCAGTTAGCAACATATCATTGATATGCAGGAGAAACAGCGTTGGTGATTGCACACAGCCTTGTGGAACACAACCGTTAATAGGCTTGTAGTCGGAGCATGCACCGTCTACAACGACCTTGATGCTCCGATCTGCAAGGAAGCTGGTGATCCAATGGCACAATTTCTCGGAAAGCCCATAGGAAGGGAGCTTCGAAAGAAGCGCTTTGTGCCAGACCCGATCGAAGGCCTTCGCTATGTCCAAACTAACGGCCAATGCCTCCCCCTTAAACTCTACTGCCTCCGCCCATCTATGAGTTAAGTAGACTAGAAGTTTACCAGCTGATCGACCCCGACCATAACCGTACTGGCGGTCATTAATCAGCTGATGATCCTCAAGGTACCTCATGAGCTGGCAGTTTATAATGGATTCCATTATATTGGAGAACAAGCAGGTGATGGCGATATGCCTGTAGTTGGACGGGTCTGAGCGGTCGCCTTTTTTAGGGATCGGGTGGACCAAAGCTGTCTTCCATTAATTCGGGACTACGCCTTGGAAGTAAGAGTATCGGAAAAGACGCGTTAAAACCGGTGCCAACTTCGAAGCACACGTCTTCAGTACAATGGGAGGTACTCCATCGGCCCACTCGACTTGCTGACGTCCAGGGAGAAGAGTGCTTTGCGAACCGAGCGCTGTGTAAATCGCACATCCATCGTGGAGCACTCACATCACGGGATGGTCGGCGGTGTGTTCCCCCCGTCATCTAGAGTCGAGTTGTACGCAAAAAGAGAGCTCAACAGATCGGCTTCCTCCTTTGCGGCATGGGCCAGTGAGTCGTCCTCTCTGGGCAAAGATGGAAGAGATGGCTGAAAGAAGTTCCCTTGGACAGCCTTGGCGAGAGACCAGAATGCACGGATTCCCGAAGAAGGCGATCTAGCTTCTTGCCAATTCTGCCAATGTGCTCAGACCTTGTCCAACAGGGAAGGTACATGGTCTTCCACATCTGGGATCCGCGTAGGCGAAGTAACCAGTTGTGTTAGATTTTATTAGCTTTTTTCGGCGGTAGGTGTTAAAAAAGTAGACAGTGTGCTCCTTATTTATTATAAATTAAAATTGCTTTTATGGAGTAATTACTCTTTATTTTTACATTCAGTTGTAGATTACTTACATATACATTCAGTGACATAAAAGGTGTAGAGTTTTATGTTCAAATAATTTTTGTCCTACCTATCCACCGGCTAACCTCTAAACACATTTTCACTGCACTTCAAAATGGCTTCATATGATCTCATAGTTGAAAAACAGCTGACTATTGAGTCAAATATAATGAAAAAACTATCTGAATTTGAATCTCAGTTAAAACCAGCTGCATCACAAACAACATTGACACGTCTTCAAGAAGAGTTCCAGGAATTTAAGGCCCAAGTCTGGAGTATAATGGGTCTCCTTCGTCAACAAATTTCAGAGTGCTCAAAGTCCATGGACATAATTGAAATGAGACACAGAAGGAAGTATCTTTTGTTTCATGGTATTCCAGAAGATACCACAGGCGACTTGTCAAGCTATATTGGTAATGTGTTCTCTGATAAACTTAAAATTCAAGACTTTAATTCCAATGCTCTGAGTGTGTGCCATCGTTTAGGTAAATTAGTTGACGGCAAATGCAGACCAGTCTTGGTCCGCTTCTCAGATTCAGCTGTGAGGTCAACAGTGTGGAAAAAGAAGGCTGGACTTAAGGGCACATCAATTGTAGTGTCAGAGTTCCTCACACGTCATCGACAATCTCTGTTCATGCTTGCTCGAAAGCGTCTGGGCATCCGCAACTGCTGGACTGTTGACGGAAATATTATTATAAAGACTCAAAATGGGTTACGCCATCGCATTACTACTGAGGAAGACCTTTCGGATGTTGTTGGTGCTTCAGACAATGAATATAATGATGCTGTTAGAGGCGAGAAGTGTCCATCTGCTTCCCCCGTACCTGCGGCTTCATCTGACCAGCTGTCGAAGGCTAAGAGATCCGCTAGACATAAAAAATAATCCTCATTGTTGTATGCATACTTTCTGTGTAGTTTATATTCACTTCCAACAATTCGCACTTCATGTTGTCACTGTTCATTACATATTTCCTTAAAGGTACTTTTGTTTGTGGATCTATAGGTATGTGAATTTCTTTCTGTGGTGGGTACCTTTATAATTTTCTTGAATGTTTTTATTTAAAAATGTTACTTTTGCTAACATAGTTCAGTATGTTATTAATGTCAACAATATTCAGGGCACATATCTGACACTGGCATATTGTCAGTGTCATGATATGTAAGTTGTCAGAGATAGGCAAAGATCGCACGACCGTACAGCTTTTTTATTGTATTACTTTAGTTAGCTTATTCCTCACTGTCATTCAGTTATTGCATTGGATTTTGTTTTAGCCATATCAATAATTTTCTGGCCATTTTTAGTTAATTTTCTTTTTAATTTTATTTTTAGTTTGTTTTCGAATATTGTTTTTAATGTGTTTCTCCTAAGTTTTTATTTAGTAAGTAATAAGTTATTTATGTTTAGGATATCGTACTAAAGTTTCACTAAATAATTACTTATTTGTAATAATCGCTTGCTTGATTTCACTATCTGAGTTTTTAATACTTATGTTGTTGATTTGTTATTTGTGATTAATGATGTCCAGATTTATTTCTTTTTTTTGCACTAATTGAAAATAAAATAATGTGGTTTAAATATTCTGCTATGGTTAACCGGCGGGATTGGTAGTAGACATAATATTGCCTTTTTTATTTTTTTTATTATAATATATACGTGTTATTTTGATATTTACTTATATTTTATATTGTACTTATTTAAGTATATTTGTTTATATATATATGTCAGATGATGAATCATTCTATTCTGCTAACGATTCTTCAACAAGCTTTGACTCTTTCGATGAGCCGGAAACTCTCCGCAACGTGCTTGATAAATCTTTGGAACATCTCCCCTCTTCTTTTAAAGTCTGCCATTTGAATGCACAGAGCATACCCTCTCATTACTCCGACCTTTTAGATACCTTTACTTCTGCCTCTTCAAATGTGCAGGCCATTCTAATTTCTGAAAGCTGGCTGAAGCCCTCTCTTTCAAATGTTTCTTACAGCTTACCAGGCTTTGTCTTGATTAGAAATGATAGATTAGGCAAGGGTGGGGGAGGTGTTGCAATTTATCTACGGTCCAACTTACGTTATTCTGTAATTGCATCCTCACCTTCACAATACTCTGCTTCGGCTGAATATTTATTCTTGGAAATTCAGGTGGGGCGTTCCAAATTAGCACTTGGGGTTGTATACTGTCCTCCTACTGTTGATTATTTCTCCAGCCTAGAAACGGTCTTAGAATCTGTATGTGCAGACTATACACATCACATTATTATGGGCGACTTCAATATTGACCTCCTCAAAACTTCTTTGCAATCAAGTAAGCTCATAAATATCTTGTCTTCAGTAAATTTATCCATCCTTCCCTGCTCTCCTACTCACCATAACCTTGACTCCCCGGATACCTGGCTAGATCTAATAATCACGTCCTGTCCTGATCTAGTCAATAAATATGGTCAGTTGTCAGCTTCCGGTTTTTCGCGTCATGATTTGCTTCACCTTGCATATAGGTTGAAGTTTGCAAAAGTTGAACCCGAGATACTTTTGGTTCGTTGTTACAATAAAGTTAACCTAACGAAGCTTCTGATTGATGCAAAGGCCATCGACTTCTCACCTGTGTATTGTGCGTCATCAGCTGACGATAAAGTATCTATTTTCACTAAATTATCACTGAAACTGTTTGATGCGCATGCACGGTGAGATCTATTAGGGCTAAGCGGCCTCCAGCTCCGTGGATAACGAAGGGAGTGCGCATGGCGATGACTTGACGTAACCGAACTTTCAGAAGGTATAAGCGTGACAGGAGCAATGAGAATTGGACTTGTACAAAATTGCTCGCAATCGTTGCAACCAAATGGTAAGGGCGGTAAAGCGTCGTTACTTCTTTGACAATATATCTAGCGCTTCTTCGGCAGATACTTGGAAATTTCTTAATTCTCTTGGTCTATGTAAATCCTCCACTATGAAAAACAATATCCCTTTCCCTCTAAATGACATAAATTCCTATTTTTCAACAGACTCTTCACTCTCTCCAGTTATTAAGTCCAGTCAATCTTAGAAATTAATTCCAAGGCCAAACCTTTACAAATACCCTTCTTATTCTCGCTTGTCTCTGTTAACGATGTTCGTAAAACATTTGCTTCTATTAAATCAAAAGCAGTGGGTTGTGATAATGTGAGTCGTGCTATGATCTCTTTAGTTCTCGAACTCTTTCTTCCAGTTATTACTCACATCATTAATTTTTCTCTGTTGTCAGGGGTATTTCCTTCTTTGTGGTGTAAAGCCTATATAATTCCGCTTCCTAAAATTTCAAACCCCTGCAACTCAATAATTATAGACCTATTTCTATTCTTCCATTCTTATCAAAGATCCTGGAGTCTATAGTTCACCAGCAAGTATCAGGTTTTATATATAATAATAACTTGCTCACTCAATTTCAGTCGGGCTTTCGTCCCGGACATAGCACCACCACTGCACTTCTTAAAGTTACAGAGGACATTCGGGAAGGCTTGGAGAATAGAAAGGTCACTGTGCTTGTTCTCGTGGACTTTTCTAATGCCTCCAACATGGTTGACCATGATATTCTCCTCGCTATGCTCGGTAATCTAAACTTCTCCTCCATTGCTTTAAATTGGTTCTCTTCCTACCTTTGTGGTCGCCAACAAGCTGTTCGAGTTGGTAATCATTTGTCTGACTGGTGTCAACTTGTATCTGGCGTGCCACAGGGTGGAATATTATCTCCTTTATTGTTCTCTATTTTTATTAACTTCCTTTCCTCTCATCTTTGCTGTTCTTACCACTTCTACGCCGACGATTTGCAAATTTATACTCAGACTGATGTTGATCACATTAATAATGCTGTTATCAATATTAATACAGATTTATTAAATTTAAGCAATTGGGCTAGCAAATTTGGCATCCAAGTGAATCCTAACAAATGCCAAGCAATTTTAATAGGAACTGCTCGTCAGTTATCTAAACTTGATATTTGTTCTGTTGCTCCTGTCATTTTTGATGGATCATGCATCCCTTATTCCAGCACTGTGAAAAACCTAGGCCTCTGTATGGACTCAACTCTCAATTGGTCCACTCACATTCAAACAATAAGTGCTTCAGTTATTGCTAAGTTGAGTGCCCTAAATCGCCTTAGAAACTTCCTTCCGGTCAAGATAAAGATAACTCTGGTGCAGTCTCTTATTTTGCCCATTATTGATTATGCTGATGTGTGTTGTACTGATCTTAATGAGAACCATCTAGACAAGCTGGATCGTCTCGTAAATAACTGTGTCCGATTCATCTTCTGTCTTCGCAAGTTTGACCATGTTTCCTCCTTTAGATTTCAGCTAAATTGGCTTCCCATTCGCCAACGAGGCAAGTCAGGACACTTCTCACACTTCTTTCTATTTAATTCGACAATCGTTGTCCCAACTATTTGAAACGTAAGTTTCAATTTCTATCTGATACGCATAAAAGACCTCTACGTTCTTCGGAGTCTCTTACGCTCTCCATTCCACTTCACCGTTCGGTTTCTCTTCTTCCTCGTTTACTGTACGAGCTGCGCGACTTTGGAATGCACTGCCTGAAACTTTGAGACAACGCTCCAACAAAGTAACATTTAAAAAGTATGTTAAAGAACATTTTTTGAAAGTCGTAAAGAATTCCTAACTTGGCGTCATCATCTTAGTTAATCTGTGTTAGTAGCTAATTTTATCATCATATGTTTTTTACGTATATATGTATATTTGTGTGTATATATGTGTATATTGTATATTATATATATATATATATATATATATATGTGTGTATGTGGTATGTATATATATATATATGTTTATATGTATGTATGGTATATGTATTTTTTTACCTTTATGTTTATATGCTATAATTTCTAAATTCATTATATTTCTTATTCTTTA
>JAVANC010000024.1:34935911-35025396 GCA_033319125.1 Parnassius glacialis | reverse complement strand
GGGACTAGCTGGAAAAATGTGCAATAGATAAGCCTGCGGCTGAGCTTTTGCACATTTTTCATTAGTTGGTGGGGTAAAACCTGATGGATAAGGCACCGGACAGAAAGGCGTAGAGAGCTCTGGAGTAAGAAGAAGGTATTCAAATAGAGTTATTTTTTTTAATTTTGTTACAATAATAAATGTTATATAATGATTTCTTATATTTACGCGAACACTACACATTTAAATAAAACTAATTTTACGGATTCTATCGCGTATATTAACTTATTTTTATCTTCCCGACGTTTCGGGTGCTTCCAGCACCCGTGGTCACGGGGGAATAAGGTGTTTGACGTCCTGCTGTCATAGTTAGCCCGGCTACCTTCAGTTTTCATATTCTTGGCTTCATATTCATGGAGGACTTTGAGGAGAAAGCCCTTCTTAATGCTCCTGTAAATCCAAGATTCTACAAGCGGTACGTAGACGATACTTTCACAATTTTACCATCTGACAAAGTAACTGCATTTTTAAACCACCTTAATTCCATAAACCCTAAAATACAATTCACAATGGAATTAGAGGCAAACAATACTTTAGCTTTCCTAGATGTTTTAGTCATCCGAAATCCTGATAACACTATTGGTCATACTGTGTACAGAAAAAATACCCATACCAATCGATATCTAAATGGTGATTCGCACCATCATCCTTCACAGTTAGCACACACACACACACACACACACACACACACACACACACACACACACAGTTAGTCACGACAGTAGCCGAATACTGCCATTAGACTATTATCGCTTTCAATATGCAACAGCATGAATGAATGAAAAAGATCAACTTGCATTGTGATGACGGAATTTGAGAATTTACCAAATCAAATCGTGCAGTTGATATCGTAAGAATCTATAATGGCCAGAGATATCTTATGGCTTCCATTAGATGGCGCTATTACAAAATCTTGTATATGCTAGATGTGAAGATACCCAGACTGGCATTGGACGACAGCGTCAAAGTTGCGAGACTTCTGGTACTGCAATTTGCCGCAATCCGATGGCTGCAATCCCAGGTGGATTGTGACCAGGATTGTGGCAGGCCAAGCGTGGTGATTAGGGCAAATACTTCCTAGCACAAGAGAGGCGCATATCCAATAGAGAACTTTAAGGCACCGGTGAAGAACGAAATGAACCTCATGACAATACTTGTAAGTATCCATTAGAGCGTATAAACGTCCACTGCTGAACATACACCTCCTTCATAGATTGTCTTATAGGCGGGATTTTACCATAGTTGCCACGGTTTGCCAACCGTGAAAAGCGTCGCAACTGTAAGGACTTTTAAGTTTAGGAAAGGTAAGTTTATTATAAAATTTCATCTTTTAAAACCAACGTCGACAGTGATTGTTAAATAATGAGCAATTAAGACATTAAACAAAAATATGAAATCGTTTTAATGTACATGTTTATAGCCTATAAAAATGTATTAATTTCTTTTGCTGAAATTTCAATAAGCAATAAAAATATAAGCGTAGAGAATAATTTATAATTAAAAAAAACATAACAGTCAATAAGTCGAACGGGAAGCAAGAAATTCTTCCAAACTTATGTCATTAAGGAAGTTAATTAAGAAAAGAGGCTTTATCCGAAATCTTCAAATGTCAGGCTGTACTAAAAGTTTTGTTTGAGTTAGGCATTATGCTGTCACTAAGGCAAAATCCTGAAGGTCGACACAGACTGAATACAATTTCTCAACATAAACGAACGCGGTAATTATTAAGCTGTGTGTAAAAGTTGTACTCATTTACCAAATTCCGAAAAGTAGTTTTGAAAACACAAACATTACGCAACAGTATAGAGTAACAATAAAGATAAGAAAGAAAAAAGCTAGGAGATAGGCAGCAGCACTGTTCTTATAAGTACTAAAGTACAAAAAACTGTGGGTGCAAGCCGGCTCGCTAAACGTGTCAACAATGGCAAATATCTTTCCAATGAGACAATCTACGGCGAGACCTATTTTCAGCAGTGGACTACTGATATGATGAATTTGTATAGCAATGGGTAATAAATAGTACAAAAATGTTGCGTAATAATATCAATTAAATTTACGGTACGAGCCTTGAGTATGTTAACCTATATAATATAATATACACACGGACTATTCATAGTTGATAAAATGTATTTGACACGTATTAAATACCAAAAAAGGACTAAATCGGTAACAGAGTGTCAGGGACTAGCTGGAAAATGTGCAATAGATAAGCCTGCGGCTGAGCTTTTGCACATTTTTCATTAGTTGGTGGGGTAAAACCTGATGGATAAGGCACCGGACAGAAAGGCGTAGAGAGCTCTGGAGTAAGAAGAAGGTATTCAAATAGAGTTATTTTTTTAATTTTGTTACAATAATAAATGTTATATAATGATTTCTTATATTTACGCGAACACTACACATTTAAATAAAACTAATTTTACGGATTCTATCGCGTATATTAACTTATTTTTATCTTCCCGACGTTTCGGGTGCTTTCCAGCACCCGTGGTCACGGGGGACTAAGGTGTTTGACGTCCTGCTGTCATAGTTAGCCCGGCTACCTTCAGTTTTCATATTCTTGGCTTCATATTCATGGAGGACTTTGAGGAGAAAGCCCTTCTTAATGCTCCTGTAAATCCAAGATTCTACAAGCGGTACGTAGACGATACTTTCACAATTTTACCATCTGACAAAGTAACTGCATTTTTAAACCACCTTAATTCCATAAACCCTAAAATACAATTCACAATGGAATTAGAGGCAAACAATACTTTAGCTTTCCTAGATGTTTTAGTCATCCGAAATCCTGATAACACTATTGGTCATACTGTGTACAGAAAAAATACCCATACCAATCGATATCTAAATGGTGATTCGCACCATCATCCTTCACAGTTAGCACACACACACACACACACACACACACACACACACACACACACAGTTAGTCACGACAGTAGCCGAATACTGCCATTAGACTATTATCGCTTTCAATATGCAACAGCATGAATGAATGAAAAAGATCAACTTGCATTGTGATGACGGAATTTGAGAATTTACCAAATCAAATCGTGCAGTTGATATCGTAAGAATCTATAATGGCCAGAGATATCTTATGGCTTCCATTAGATGGCGCTATTACAAAATCTTGTATATGCTAGATGTGAGATACCCAGACTGGCATTGGACGACAGCGTCAAAGTTGCGAGACTTCTGGTACTGCAATTTGCCGCAATCCGATGGCTGCAATCCCAGGTGGATTGTGACCAGGATTGTGGCAGGCCAAGCGTGGTGATTAGGGCAAATACTTCCTAGCACAAGAGAGGCGCATATCCAATAGAGAACTTTAAGGCACCGGTGAAGAACGAATGAACCTCATGACAATACTTGTAAGTATCCATTAGAGCGTATAAACGTCCACTGCTGAACATACACCTCCTTCATAGATTGTCTTATAGGCGGGATTTTACCATAGTTGCCACGGTTTGCCAACCGTGAAAAGCGTCGCAACTGTAAGGACTTTTAAGTTTAGGAAAGGTAAGTTTATTATAAAATTTCATCTTTTAAAACCAACGTCGACAGTGATTGTTAAATAATGAGCAATTAAGACATTAAACAAAAATATGAAATCGTTTTAATGTACATGTTTATAGCCTATAAAAATGTATTAATTTCTTTTGCTGAAATTTCAATAAGCAATAAAAATATAAGCGTAGAGAATAATTTATAATTAAAAAAAACATAACAGTCAATAAGTCGAACGGGAAGCAAGAAATTCTTCCAAACTTATGTCATTAAGGAAGTTAATTAAGAAAAGAGGCTTTATCCGAAATCTTCAAATGTCAGGCTGTACTAAAAGTTTTGTTTGAGTTAGGCATTATGCTGTCACTAAGGCAAAATCCTGAAGGTCGACACAGACTGAATACAATTTCTCAACATAAACGAACGCGGTAATTATTAAGCTGTGTGTAAAAGTTGTACTCATTTACCAAATTCCGAAAAGTAGTTTTGAAAACACAAACATTACACAACAGTATAGAGTAACAATAAAGATAAGAAAGAAAAAAGCTAGGAGATAGGCAGCAGCACTGTTCTTATAAGTACTAAAGTACAAAAAACTGTGGGTGCAAGCCGGCTCGCTAAACGTGTCAACAATGGCAAATATCTTTCCAATGAGACAATCTACGGCGAGACCTATTTTCAGCAGTGGACTACTGATATGATGAATTTGTATAGCAATGGGTAATAAATAGTACAAAAATGTTGCGTAATAATATCAATTAAATTTACGGTACGAGCCTTGAGTATGTTAACCTATATAATATAATATACACACGGACTATTCATAGTTGATAAAATGTATTTGACACGTATTAAATACCAAAAAAGGACTAAATCGGTAACAGAGTGTCAGGGACTAGCTGGAAAATGTGCAATAGATAAGCCTGCGGCTGAGCTTTTGCACATTTTTCATTAGTTGGTGGGGTAAAACCTGATGGATAAGGCACCGGACAGAAAGGCGTAGAGAGCTCTGGAGTAAGAAGAAGGTATTCAAATAGAGTTATTTTTTTAATTTTGTTACAATAATAAATGTTATATAATGATTTCTTATATTTACGCGAACACTACACATTTAAATAAAACTAATTTTACGGATTCTATCGCGTATATTAACTTATTTTTATCTTCCCGACGTTTCGGGTGCTTTCCAGCACCCGTGGTCACGGGGGACTAAGGTGTTTGACGTCCTGCTGTCATAGTTAGCCCGGCTACCTTCAGTTTTCATATTCTTGGCTTCATATTCATGGAGGACTTTGAGGAGAAAGCCCTTCTTAATGCTCCTGTAAATCCAAGATTCTACAAGCGGTACGTAGACGATACTTTCACAATTTTACCATCTGACAAAGTAACTGCATTTTTAAACCACCTTAATTCCATAAACCCTAAAATACAATTCACAATGGAATTAGAGGCAAACAATACTTTAGCTTTCCTAGATGTTTTAGTCATCCGAAATCCTGATAACACTATTGGTCATACTGTGTACAGAAAAAATACCCATACCAATCGATATCTAAATGGTGATTCGCACCATCATCCTTCACAGTTAGCACACACACACACACACACACACACACACACACACACACACACACAGTTAGTCACGACAGTAGCCGAATACTGCCATTAGACTATTATCGCTTTCAATATGCAACAGCATGAATGAATGAAAAAGATCAACTTGCATTGTGATGACGGAATTTGAGAATTTACCAAATCAAATCGTGCAGTTGATATCGTAAGAATCTATAATGGCCAGAGATATCTTATGGCTTCCATTAGATGGCGCTATTACAAAATCTTGTATATGCTAGATGTGAGATACCCAGACTGGCATTGGACGACAGCGTCAAAGTTGCGAGACTTCTGGTACTGCAATTTGCCGCAATCCGATGGCTGCAATCCCAGGTGGATTGTGACCAGGATTGTGGCAGGCCAAGCGTGGTGATTAGGGCAAATACTTCCTAGCACAAGAGAGGCGCATATCCAATAGAGAACTTTAAGGCACCGGTGAAGAACGAAATGAACCTCATGACAATACTTGTAAGTATCCATTAGAGCGTATAAACGTCCACTGCTGAACATACACCTCCTTCATAGATTGTCTTATAGGCGGGATTTTACCATAGTTGCCACGGTTTGCCAACCGTGAAAAGCGTCGCAACTGTAAGGACTTTTAAGTTTAGGAAAGGTAAGTTTATTATAAAATTTCATCTTTTAAAACCAACGTCGACAGTGATTGTTAAATAATGAGCAATTAAGACATTAAACAAAAATATGAAATCGTTTTAATGTACATGTTTATAGCCTATAAAAATGTATTAATTTCTTTTGCTGAAATTTCAATAAGCAATAAAAATATAAGCGTAGAGAATAATTTATAATTAAAAAAAACATAACAGTCAATAAGTCGAACGGGAAGCAAGAAATTCTTCCAAACTTATGTCATTAAGGAAGTTATTAAGAAAAGAGGCTTTATCCGAAATCTTCAAATGTCAGGCTGTACTAAAAGTTTTGTTTGAGTTAGGCATTATGCTGTCACTAAGGCAAAATCCTGAAGGTCGACACAGACTGAATACAATTTCTCAACATAAACGAACGCGGTAATTATTAAGCTGTGTGTAAAAGTTGTACTCATTTACCAAATTCCGAAAAGTAGTTTTGAAAACACAAACATTACGCAACAGTATAGAGTAACAATAAAGATAAGAAAGAAAAAAGCTAGGAGATAGGCAGCAGCACTGTTCTTATAAGTACTAAAGTACAAAAAACTGTGGGTGCAAGCCGGCTCGCTAAACGTGTCAACAATGGCAAATATCTTTCCAATGAGACAATCTACGGCGAGACCTATTTTCAGCAGTGGACTACTGATATGATGAATTTGTATAGCAATGGGTAATAAATAGTACAAAAATGTTGCGTAATAATATCAATTAAATTTACGGTACGAGCCTTGAGTATGTTAACCTATATAATATAATATACACACGGACTATTCATAGTTGATAAAATGTATTTGACACGTATTAAATACCAAAAAAGGACTAAATCGGTAACAGAGTGTCAGGGACTAGCTGGAAAATGTGCAATAGATAAGCCTGCGGCTGAGCTTTTGCACATTTTTCATTAGTTGGTGGGGTAAAACCTGATGGATAAGGCACCGGACAGAAAGGCGTAGAGAGCTCTGGAGTAAGAAGAAGGTATTCAAATAGAGTTATTTTTTTAATTTTGTTACAATAATAAATGTTATATAATGATTTCTTATATTTACGCGAACACTACACATTTAAATAAAACTAATTTTACGGATTCTATCGCGTATATTAACTTATTTTTATCTTCCCGACGTTTCGGGTGCTTTCCAGCACCCGTGGTCACGGGGGACTAAGGTGTTTGACGTCCTGCTGTCATAGTTAGCCCGGCTACCTTCAGTTTTCATATTCTTGGCTTCATATTCATGGAGGACTTTGAGGAGAAAGCCCTTCTTAATGCTCCTGTAAATCCAAGATTCTACAAGCGGTACGTAGACGATACTTTCACAATTTTACCATCTGACAAAGTAACTGCATTTTTAAACCACCTTAATTCCATAAACCCTAAAATACAATTCACAATGGAATTAGAGGCAAACAATACTTTAGCTTTCCTAGATGTTTTAGTCATCCGAAATCCTGATAACACTATTGGTCATACTGTGTACAGAAAAAATACCCATACCAATCGATATCTAAATGGTGATTCGCACCATCATCCTTCACAGTTAGCACACACACACACACACACACACACACACACACACACACACACACACAGTTAGTCACGACAGTAGCCGAATACTGCCATTAGACTATTATCGCTTTCAATATGCAACAGCATGAATGAATGAAAAAGATCAACTTGCATTGTGATGACGGAATTTGAGAATTTACCAAATCAAATCGTGCAGTTGATATCGTAAGAATCTATAATGGCCAGAGATATCTTATGGCTTCCATTAGATGGCGCTATTACAAAATCTTGTATATGCTAGATGTGAGATACCCAGACTGGCATTGGACGACAGCGTCAAAGTTGCGAGACTTCTGGTACTGCAATTTGCCGCAATCCGATGGCTGCAATCCCAGGTGGATTGTGACCAGGATTGTGGCAGGCCAAGCGTGGTGATTAGGGCAAATACTTCCTAGCACAAGAGAGGCGCATATCCAATAGAGAACTTTAAGGCACCGGTGAAGAACGAAATGAACCTCATGACAATACTTGTAAGTATCCATTAGAGCGTATAAACGTCCACTGCTGAACATACACCTCCTTCATAGATTGTCTTATAGGCGGATTTTACCATAGTTGCCACGGTTTGCCAACCGTGAAAAGCGTCGCAACTGTAAGGACTTTTAAGTTTAGGAAAGGTAAGTTTATTATAAAATTTCATCTTTTAAAACCAACGTCGACAGTGATTGTTAAATAATGAGCAATTAAGACATTAAACAAAAATATGAAATCGTTTTAATGTTTCCAGCACCCGTGGTCACGGGGGACTAAGGTGTTTGACGTCCTGCTGTCATAGTTAGCCCGGCTACCTTCAGTTTTTTAATATTAATTTTTGGTTCGATTTACGCAGAATGAGCTTACAGTATCTTGAGGTCTAGCAGTGGTATACTTGGGTTTGGATTTTATTTTATTGATTATGGGATCCCAAGCAGATGGCAGCACCCATCCATCTTCTCTATTGAAATTAGGATGTTTTTTAATTTCAATAGCCTCACGAATCATCCTTGGGAGAATCGATGTTCTTTTGCGAGGATTTGTGGTCTATCAAATCTAATGTAATGGCGGGGACGATCTTGAACATGTTCACAAACTGCAGACTTCCCGATACGTCGGTGCTTCACGTCAGCTATATGTTCTTTAACGCGGGTTTTTATAGATCTTTTTGTTTGTCCTATGTACGAGAGACCACATTCACAATCCAGCTTGTACACTCCTGCATCTTGTAGAGGGATATGACACTTGACGGATGGTAAAAATTGACCAATCTTCTTCAGCGGCTTGAAGTATGTTTTAATGGAAGCTCGCTTCAAGATGTAGCCAACCTTGTCTGTGACTCCTCTGACGTAGGGTAGTACAGCAGGCACACGCTCGACTGTGGCTGGCTTCACTCGGTCACTGTGACGTAGGCGCGGGACCCGAAGCTTGTTGTCTTGCAATACTTGCTTGACGTGCTGAAGCTCGGCGGCCAGATGTTTTCTGTCACAGATCCCTCGTGCTCTCTGAAACAAAGATTTTCCCACGGTAGCTAACTGTGAAGGATGATGGTGCGAATCACCATTTAGATATCGATTGGTATGGGTATTTTTTCTGTACACAGTATGACCAATAGTGTTATCAGGATTTCGGATGACTAAAACATCTAGGAAAGCTAAAGTATTGTTTGCCTCTAATTCCATTGTGAATTGTATTTTAGGGTTTATGGAATTAAGGTGGTTTAAAAATGCAGTTACTTTGTCAGATGGTAAAATTGTGAAAGTATCGTCTACGTACCGCTTGTAGAATCTTGGATTTACAGGAGCATTAAGAAGGGCTTTCTCCTCAAAGTCCTCCATGAATATGAAGCCAAGAATATGAAAACTGAAGGTAGCCGGGCTAACTATGACAGCAGGACGTCAAACACCTTAGTCCCCCGTGACCACGGGTGCTGGAAAGCACCCGAAACGTCGGGAAGATAAAAATAAGTTAATATACGCGATAGAATCCGTAAAATTAGTTTTATTTAAATAAATGTTATAGTTCAGTGCCAAATATCGGGAAATTAGCAAACAAACTAATGGCCAAACATTCAAATGCTACTCAATTTTAAGATGTTGTTAAGTCTCGTGGTGTTGTAGTCACTTTCACTAAAAAATGACAGAGACAGCACGAGACTTAATGGAATTTTAAAATTAAACATAGTATTTGAGCATTTGACTTTAAAATATGAACTTGACAACTTATCTTTTTTTAAAGGAATAGGGTTACAAACGAGCACACAGTCCACCTGACGGTAAGTGGTTGCTGCAACCCATAGACATCTACATTATCCTCGTTTGCGAATCAAAATGCAGATGCGTTGTCACCCGTGAGGACTAAGTTGGAATGCCTCTTTTCCAGTAAAAAAGATCTTGTATTAAAAATCGCCAAAATTACGTGTCATCTTGCTTTTCTTGTGTGCAAATTAGATTGTTAATATAAGGGACCATTCTTATGAATGACGAGTATGTAAGTTAAAATTATACCTCAATAAATATACTAACGATGCCAAACTGTGACCATCTGGCAACGCCCTTGTGGCGGGAACGACATCCAATACGTGCGTCTTTTTGAAGACGATACGTACGTCTTTTTGAAGACGACCGGAGGTCGCAACGTGGGACCATGAGGAAGACACGAAGCCAGAAGACACGGAACGAGGACGACACGCCGGTAGGAATGCGTATATTCGAAGAAGCACCCGCGTCCCCGTCCGATTATCTCGCGATGGCACAAGCGCCCTCCGCCGCGCCCCAGGCCCCGCTCGCGCCCGCATCTACGCCCGCGCCCGCGCCCCCGCCGCCGCGCCCCGCTATGTCCGTGTCTACGACCGATCGCTTAGGAGAGGTTAGCACATCCGCGCTGTGCACAGAGACACTCGCCGCGATTATTGAAGATCTTCCGTCTACAGAAACTAGTTCGATAGTACGTACCGTCGCGCCTGTAACAGACGTTGTACATAGGCCCGCACCTCGCGCCCCGTCTGTCCGCTCCGTTCGTTCAGCCCGGTCGACAGCTAGCGCGATAGCTAAGTTAAAACAAATCGAATATAACGCCGCGGAGGAACTAGCTGCAATTAGGAGGAAGCAATTGCAACTCGAAGAAGATCTTATTAAGAAGAAGTACGCTAGGGACGTCGCGCAACTGCAAGAAGAAACAGATAGGGAAAGTATAAACGAAGACGAGTTAGTTGAAAATAGGGTACGCGTTGATAGGTGGTTGGAGAACGTAGAGGCTGTGCGGGGGGAGTCACCTTACCGCCCGTCTCAGCACGCGCCCCGCATCGAGACAGAGCAAGCCCTACCGAATAGGGAAACCGGTTACGACCACGCTGAAGATGCCCAGGGGAGGACGGTAGCGAATGAGGTTAAACCACGTCGCGTAGAGAAACGATACAGAGGGATAGTGGAGTCGCCGTAGAAATGAACCAGGTGGATCGTCGTGTACGGGTTACGTCGCCGTCGCGCGTCCAACGCCGCACTCTATCGCCTACACATAGATCGCCACATCGCCACGCGGATCATAGATCACCGTCGCCGTATAGGGATGTAGGTGTACATAGATCGCCATCGCCACATCGCCACGCGGATCGTAGATTATCGTCGCCGTGTCATAGGGATGTAGGTGTACATAGGACGCCAGCGCCACAGCGTAGGCTAGAGAGAGATAGAGATAGAGATAGGTCGCTTACTCCGCGAGGGAAAGAGAGGGGTATAGAGCGACTAGCGGAAGCTCTAGAGAATATGATTAGAGTCAGGCCCGCTGCCGCGAAGCAGACGCAGGACTTGCCTATTTTTAACGGTTCGGCCGCGGAATGGTTAGCCTTCAAAGCCGCGATGAAAGAATCCACGCGTTTATATGGATTCACAAATACGGAAAATATGGCAAGGTTAAGAAACTGTCGGTGAAGCTAGGGAGGTAGTATCGGCACTGCTGTTTACCGCGAAGGATCCAGCAGATATTATGCGAACATTAGAGCAGTGTTTCGGCCGCCCGGAAGTAATTATCGATCGAGCGTTAGAGGAACTGAAACGCCTTCCGCGCCCGGGTCAAACTGCTCAGGAATTAAATTCGTTCGCGATTAAGTTACAAAATATAGTATGTATTTTGCAGAACGTCGACGGCAAAGGGTATTTGCAAAATCCAATGCTGACTAGGGAAGTAACTAGTAAACTAAGCCCTCACTAACGGTCGCGTTGGTGCGATTATGCGGAGCACTACGGAAGTACAGACGAACCGGACATCGTTACACTGTCTAGGTTCATGATGAGAGAGGCTGACCGTGCGTTGAGTCATGCCTATACGTCCGTAGCGCCGACTAAGGAATCGCCCGTAGGACGAGAGGCGCCGCCGTCAAAACGAGTTGTATTAACACGCCGCGTAGAGAATAGGGCCCGCGACGTAAACACGTTCACCGCCCAGGAGGACACCGGTAGTGCCTCTTGTATGTGTTGCGGGGGTGAACACGTGATCGCCAAGTGTAGAAAGTTAGCGCAAATGGGTGTAGACGACCGGTGGAATTGGGTAAAGGAAGAGGGGGTGTGTTTTCTGTGTTTAAATAGTAAACACCGACGGTTTAGATGTAAAGCCAAGAAATGCGGCGTCGACGGCTGCAACGCCCCCCACCATGACCTCCTTCACACCCGCAAGACCCGCGCACCTGAGACATCGGCAAAACCGGATGAGACCGTGCTCGTCGCGTCTAACGTTGGTAGTAATGCGTCCGTATTTTTGAAAGTGTGTCCCATTACGTTACATGGACCACGTGGTAGGGAAATAGATACGTATGCGTTGCTTGACGAAGGCTCGACTATTTCGTTGATCGACGACGAATTAGCGCGCGAGTTAGGAGCGGAAGGACCGGTAAAGCCGCTGAATATTAGAGGCGTAAATAATAGCCAGCGCGAGGCCGATAGCAGGCTAGTTAGCATAGGCATACGTGGCAAGACGCGCAGTGAGATGTATAGAATAAATGCGCGGACAATTGCAAATTTAAAGATAGGTTCGCAATCCGTAAGTAAGGAGTATTTACGTTTAAAACACTTACGCGACCTACCGAGCTCGGTCTGTTATGACGACGCAAAACCGAGATTATTATTAGGCGCCGACAACTGGCATTTAATAATCACCCGTAATTTAAGGATAGGACGTCGAAGGCAGCCTATAGCTGCACGTACGTTATTAGGGTGGGTAACTCAGGGAACCGTGCCGCGATTCACGTGAAGGGAAGACGGTGAAACCGTATTACACGTCGTAAGCGTTAGCGGACGGTCAGATAGGGACATCCGAACGTTTGCCAGTCAGGACGAGGAGCTAACGGAACTCCTCAAACGGCAGTACGAGATCGATTCCATAGGTATCTCGCTAAAGAGTAGGCCGCGACGAGAAGAGGAACGCGCTGTCGAGATATTCCAGCGCACCGTCAAGAAGGTCGGCGAGCAATACCAAGTTGGACTGCCATGGAAGGACGACAACGTGCGGATGCCACCCAGCTACGAGATGGCCGCTCGAAGACTGCGGACGATCGAGAGAAAAATGGACAAGTCGCCGGAGATTCGAGACGCCTACACAGCCCAGATAGACAACCTCCTGGCATAAGGATACGCAAGGGAAGCCGAGGGGACAGAGAGAGAGCACCCCAAGAGCTGGTACCTGCCTCACTTCGCCGTACGGAATCCGAACAAGCCGGGGAAGACAAGAGTGGTTTTCGACGCGGCAGCGCGTGCGTCCGCGAGATGTCTTAACGATTATTTACTCGACGGCCCCGACTTGTTACGAAACCTACCGGGCATACTGTTTAGATTTAGGGAGAACGAAATAGCCGTGTCCGCGGATATTAGGGAGATGTTTTTACGTGTGAAGATCGAACGTCGCGACCAACCCGCGCAATTGTTTCTGTGGCGAGGTAACGAGCGATCCAGCCCACCGCGGGAGTACGTTATGACATCGATGATTTTCGGTGCGGGGAGCTCGCCGTTTCTCGCACATAGTGTTAGGGATCATAACGCGCGCGCACACGCAGAAACACATCCGTTGGCGCTTAACGCTATCGTACGTAGTCACTATATGGACGACTACTTAGACAGTTATGCTACGGTAGAGGGGGCGGTAAATACGGCAAGGCAGGTTATGGAAGTACACCAGAAGGCCGGTTTCACCTTGGCAGGCTGGAATTCTAACCACACAGCCCTATTGGAAGACAAGCCGGAGGAACTACTAGCGAGCAAGCCTAAAGAAGTAGGCTTAAGGCAAGACAGCCCAGGCAGGACACTAGGGTTGTTATAGATGGCCGACGAAGATGCCCTGACGTTCAACACCTCTATGAATAGGGTGCCACAGGAAGTAAAGGCGCTACAGCGACCACCGACTAAGAGGGAAGCATTGAGCGCAGTCATGTCGGTGTTTGACCCGCTCGGACTGCTTAGCTACCTCACCATCACCGCCAAGATCCTGCTGCAAGACCTATGGCGAATGAAGAAGGTCGGATGGGACGACGAACTACTCGAGGAGGCAGCTGATGAATTTCAGAGGTGGCTGCGAGTCGTCGAGGAAGTGTCACGACTGCGACTGCCTAGGTGCTATGCTCCTACGGGGGGAGTGGTAGAGCGTCAGCTTCACGTATTCAACGACGCAAGCGAACGTGCGTACGCATCCGCGGCGTATTGGCATATACGATACCGCGACGGAACAATTAGGGTACGGTTAGTGGCGGCCAAGGCGAAAGTTGCCCCTATAAAGGCACAAAGCATACCGCGTTTAGAGTTGCAGGCGAACTTGATAGGCGCGCGACTCGCGGAATTCGTGCAAGGCAAGCACAGAGTGGTAGCCGATAGGGTAGTGTACTGGACATACTCCACTACGGCGCTCCACTGGATACAGAACGATACGGCGCGTTACACTCCATACGTGGCTCATAGGTTAAGGGAGATAGCAGAGAAGACATCACCCGAGCAATGGAGGTGGATACCGACCGCAGACAACATCGCGGATCAAGTGACGCGTGTGAATTATATGAATAAAGAAGAAAACGACAGTTGGTTCACGGGACCGCCATTCCTGTACGAGGACGAAAACAGATGGCCTCGCCGTCAGGAAGAGAAGGCAGGCGATGATGATGAGGAACTGGAGGAAGTCGTAGCGCACCAGAGCGACACCAAGGACGCTCCACACCTGCCGGACATAGAGAGATTCTCTTCCTACGAGAGATTAATAAGGGCCACTGCACGGATACTACAGTTCGTCGATGCCATAAGAGGAAGGGCGCACGGACTGACGTTGCAGCATATCCAGGGAGCAGAGCGGATGTTGTTAGAACGCAGTCAGCTAGAAAGCTTCACTGAAGACATCAGTCGACTGCAGCGAGGAAAGAACCTGGCAACCGGCAGCGCGTTGAGGAAGCTCGACCCCATATTGGAAGATGGCATATTACGACCCAGAGGACGAATCGACGCAGCCGATGTGGATAGCCAAATGAAGAGGCCCATCATACTGAACGGACGCCACCAATTTGTAAAGCTGCTTGTGAAAAAGGCGCATCAGGAAGCAAGCCACGCCAACAGGGAGCGGGTAGTAAACGACCTACGCACGAGATATCATATCCTTCGATTACGACCAACCGTAAGAGAAGCGGAGCGGAGATGTCTGCGGAGCAGGGTACGCAAGGCGACACCACGGCCAGCGGTTATCGGAGCTCTACCACCTGAACGGTTAGGGGCATTCGCGCGACCATTCACCTACACCGGAATCGACTATTTTGGGCCTATAACGGTTACGATAGGACGTAGGCATGAAAGACGGTGGATAGCGTTATTCACTTGTTTAACGACGCGCGCGGTGCATTTAGAGATAGTTAATTCCCTAACGACGGATTCGGCGATATCGGCATTGCGGCGCATGGCGGCTAGGCGTGGGTGGCCACGGGTCATCTACTCTGACAACGGAACAAATTTCCATGGGGCGGACACCGAACTACGACGGGCAATGTAGGAGTGGGCACCCCTGCTGACGGACTACGCGTTGACTCGGCGGACAGACTGGAAGTTCATCGCGCCGGGCGCGCCGAACCAGGGAGGCGCATGGGAGCGTCTCGTGCGCTCTTTGAAGACCGCGCTCGAAGCCACTCTACACCAGAAGAGCCCGCGGGAGGAGACGTTGGTGACGTTCCTCACAGAAGCAAAGAGCACGGTGAACTCTCGACCGTTGACACACGTACCGGTCGACATCGACGAGGAAGAGGCGCTGACACCCAACCACTTCCTGCTGCTGGGACCATCGAGCCTTCCAGTAACCGCGCCGTGCACGCCTAGTGATCGTCGGGCGTGGAGAGCGGCGCAAGGACTTGCCGACGAGTACTGGAAGCGCTGGATGAAGGAGTACCTGCCGACGCTGGTTGCGCGCGGGGACTCGCGGGATGTGCAGCAGCGACAGCTACAAGAAGGGGACCTCGTCGTGGTGGCAGACGGTAGCCTGCCAAGGAACGTGTGGCCGCGTGGAATTGTAACACGGACCTTTCCCGGACCAGACGGCGTGGTGCGCAACGTGGAGGTGCGGACCAGGGGCGGATTGCTGCGGCGGCCGGTCAGGAAGATCGCCGTCCTTCCGAAAGAAGATTGGGCTCGCGAGCTACGCCGGGCGGAGGATGTTGAGGACAGCTAGAGACCCGCCGCCCCGTCGCCCCTTCGTACCCCCGCTACGCCCCGCGCACCCCCGCACACCCGGCGCTGATCACGTGATGTCGGCGACCAATCAGCACGCGTGCGGCTTCATTATCGTCGCACGGCACTACTCACAGACTGAGACACCTTCTTACGAGATATAAGAAGGGCGTTTCGGTCTGTGAGCTGTTCATTTCACTTCGGAAGCGGCACCCGAGAAGACTCCAAAGAAGACTCAAGACAGCGAATCAAGACTCCAATTCAAGACCTCCCTCTGTACATAGTGTTAGATATAGTTATTCAGTGCCGAATCATTTGTAAATAGTTAATACAGTATATTAAAAAGTACCATCTTTTCTTCGAGCAGTCCCCTAGTATAGCTAACCTCAGATCAGTCATTAATCAATCAATAGCATAAATAAATATACAGTCCACTTTCATCCATTATAAATCACTTTAGCCTTGCTGAAAAGACATTTATGTTTGAAACTAAATTTTTGTAGCGAAACTAGCCAGTTTACTACTTATAAATTCCAGTAAAAATTTACTTCATTATTCTGTTACTAAAATGTAAAATACAATTGAAACAGTAAATAAATAATAATAAAAAATTACGTAGTTCCCGTCGGTTTTATTTGTAAAGGTCTTGATTTTTAAAATCAGTAGTCAATTTTTTGTCATTAGTGGAGGTTACAATAAATTGAGTTACATCTTTGACCTTAAAAATCAATTTGACTAGCGCTTATTTTAGGTATATGCAACTTTAAACAACATTAAAAGGCAATTATATTATAAAAGTTATTAAATGAAATATGCAATATTAAGCGTGACTCAATTTCCCGGAACGTGTGACATGACCGAGAAGAATGTGTCCTCAATTCTTAATTATAAAAGGTAGCATATATCGTTATACTTTAAACAATTTAAATCTACCATACATTGCTTCTTATGTTCTCCAACACACGTACAATAGCTTAGCTTGTTAAGCAATCTATAGCAACTTTATAAATAAAACCTCGTGATCTAAATTTCGCAAAGTTCAACAGTACCATACTAATTTTGCCTCAGGGCTATAATTAAGCCTACCCCAAGTCTTTGTTGCGAAGCGATTAGACTAGTATTTCGCCATTAATTTCAAAACGACTGTTATGGTTTTACTACAGCTGTAAAAATATCCAATACTTTACAAAAATCTTCATTTTTTATTTATTAACTGATGAGTTATTGTGTTGTTTACTATTACAATGTGATGATAAACAAAATATTTACTAACATTAATGTTAGTGATATTTTATATGCTGGAGGAGCCATGCTATAGCTATAATACAGTCGAATCACGAATGAGCCGTCTCTACCGGGAAAAAATGCCAGCGTAAAATGGTAGTTTAATACTGCTGTTTCATATGGTGAGTATAGAGATAAAAAAAAACATTTTTACTGGAAACGAGGCATTCATCTAGGGTTTACAATGCATCTGAAACCTGTTCCGGTTCTGGATCAGCTTACTATCAGGTGGTCTGCACGCTCGTTAGTCACACTTGTTCTAAAACAAATGTACGATTGTAAATCAAATAGCTAAAATAACTTTACATTAACTTAGATCACGCTCTTACAAGATACCAGCGTAAAATAGCAGCTTAACGTTGCTGTGTTTCGTATGGTGAGTGTAGAGAAACGGAGAGCTTTTTTACTGGAATTGAGGCATTCCATCTTAGTCCTCACAGGTGACAACGCATCTGCATTTTAATTTGTAATCGAGGTGGAGTGTGTGCTCGTTTGTCACCCTTATCCTATAAAAAAAAAAACCTAATACTTAATGCTGGGTAGTGGCGGTGTAAGTATATTTATTAACCCAATTCAACCCGTGGGTGTCGTAAGAAAGGAACAGAAACGAGATGATGGATGTCTATGTTTAGTACTGGACTAAAAGAACATTTTAGTCGTCGTTAAATAAATTTTAATTATTAACTTTTTTTAAAGCATAAACATAACGCAAGTTATATCGTAGTTACTGATTGATCAACGTTATCATACAAATATTTTTTTTTCAATTTTCCAAAAACTGTATTTTTGAATCGCTCGGATATTTTTGTTTCTTAAAAAAAATTGAATAAAAATGTGATAACATCAGCAAAATATTTTTCATTTTAAGCACCTAGCACTAACAAACGTAACATAAACTAGCATTATTAGCTCTACACTACTTGTTTTCCGCACTATTCTGGTAACTGAGCCACGGAGAGTCATTTGCACTGAAATCGGCGATAGTCCAAACGTTCCCTTGTCACGTTCTGTTAAGAGCACACGTTTTGTCGACTCGAATTTCTGTCTTCACAAAATAAGTAGATAGTATAGTAAGTATAGTACAGTAAGTTAAATACAATTTTTGACGTAAACCACAATTTAAAATTTGATTTTTAGAATATATCATCATCATCGTCCTCATCTAAGATTATTGAAGTCCACTGTTGGTGCTGAACGTAGGCCTCCCCAATAGAATGCTTTGCAGACGGATTATCTTGAGTTGTTATGAGAAAGACGCTACTGCCTATCTTCTGTTTGAGTTTTCCTCTTTGTGCAGCCACTACAGTGCTCAATAATTTATGATATAAAATGACCGTTATATAAGTACAATAGTTCATAATTGCCACGCTCAGCAGGCGGGTTGGCAACCACAGTTTTTTTATAAGAAGAATTAACAGGATATAAAAGAAACATGATAAACCTTTTCAGGAATGTGTCAGTTGACAAGTATTTCGTGGACTATTTGCAAATAGTTATTTAATGATATACCCTTGCACTAAAAACACATATCGCCATTATCACTTTGTGGAATTGGGGTTCAGCATCTTTGTACAGAAAAGTATATATTTATAATAGTATTTTATTGCTAAAGAAAAATAAATAAATGGTAATAAATTTGTGTGCTTGTTTCTAAATTGATTATAAAATTTAAGGTTATTTTTAAAGAAAATAATTGTTAGAGAAAATACTTATGATTGTATATATCTGTGAAATAAAAGTATCAAAATTGTTTTATAAAAATTAAAATAACTACATAACAAAATCAAATGAAATGCTAAATGAAATTCTAATGAGGGCCCACGACTTTTTCTGACACCAGGGCGGCGCCACTTTACAGTGAGGTAAAATATTTGACAGATTTCATAGCGGGGATGATAATTTCTTATGAAAATGTAATCTTTAAGGTTTCTTTCTGTATTATTTTATGTTAATTACATTAGAAATGAATCAACCAAACTATAAAATATAACTTAAAGCCGATTTTTTTAAAAAAAGAGTTATAAAGTGCAAAAAATCAAAAATCAAACCACTGACGCATTGTGTTGTGTATTAATGTAATATTCTAGATAATGATAAACTATTATTTAAAACTAAATTCTCAATTAACTGAATTGTGTAACAAAAAACTTTACCTCAGTCACAACTAGCGACATGCGGTGAGTGGAAGATTATTAGCCCTCATTGAGTGTAATTCTAATATAACAAAATACTTCTTACACAAGCATTTAAAACTTAACTGGATCATGCAACAGAATATTTAAATAGTAGAGATATGCTGCAGCTATATGATCGCAGCACGTATAGATTGGCTTGACCCGGAAAGGACCATGCTCCCACAGAATACGGTCGTAAAATGAAAGTTTAAAGCTGCTGTGTTTCGTATGGTGAGCAAGTTTTATATTGGCAAGGAAGTGTCCACCGCGCTTCTCCATTTCGTGTTGGCAGACTTATGTAGAGTCCTTCGATTTTTTTCTCAGATATGGTGGTTTCTTTACGACGTTTGCCTTCACCAACGAGCACGTGAGAGTTGTAGCTTTTGCAGTAAGGCCGTCGATTTTTATTGTTAAGGCTACATTACCAATAACACATGTAAAGTTAATAATACGACAAAAATTGTTATTATAATTGCACAGATTATTTACAGAATAACAATTAAGACACTTTTGAGACATACACGATCGTGACACGCGAAAAAGTTACCTACACACTAGGATATTCTCCCGTATTGTGGGGATAGTTTCAAGTACATAAATTGCACAAGGACAACAGGAAACAAAAAGGAGGAACATCCAGAATTGGAACAATTAATATGTGAAGGCCACATTCATTTCTCGCCTCCAGCTTTGCAACTCATTACTAAGCCACTGCGTGGTTTCTTTACGAAATTTTACATCGCCGAACACGTGGTAAATCAACAATTAAAATTGCAAATATTAATTTTATTGGTGTCGGTGTTACTCAAACCCGGGTTGCTTTCACTCTATAAAATTTATAGCGAGCGCTTAGCTTCTGAGATGCCACTACCATATTTAATTTTAAAGTAACCTAAAATAAAAAAAAATAAAAAATTATTACTATCCGACGTACACAGTGTCAGCCAATGCTCGGTTAGCTTTTTAAAAATATAGACAATTGACACCGTCTACATTGGAACGTGACAAGAAAGTAGTTTAACTTTCATATTTGTACGTAAAATATAGCATTGACCTCTTTTGTCTGTTTTCTACTTTGACATATTTACAAAGCGAGTTTCGGGTTTTATGTAGAATATAACCAGAACAGTTAAAATACAGAAATTGGTCATAAATGATTAATGTCAAATCTTGTAGTGACGATATAAGTGAAAACACTAAATGGGGTAGTCCGTGGATATCCTCCCGTGGGTTTTGTAAAAGACGACTAGAAAATTGATAAATTGAACCAGGAGATGGGCAACAGCATCCTCCAAATAATAGCTGAGTAAAATGAACAAACTGGTAAGCCGTTTGTCAGACGTAGCAAATATATGAAAAATCGCCTCCATTAGGCAGTCTATGGGGGAGGCCTATATTCAGCAGTAGACTTATGATAACATGTAATACTGGTTATAATACCATATCCATTATTGTGAGCATCTAATTATTTCTTATATTTACGCAAATACATATTACACCTTAAATAAAATTATTTCTTTATATATATATATTTAGGCCGTGTAGTAGCGGTTAAGAATATCCATTGCCCTATATCTTACCGTAAGTGTCGTAAGAGGCGATAGTGAGAAACAGGTAAGAGATGGGTAGCAGCATCTTCCTGATAACAACAATAGTCCAATAAAAAAACTGCGATTGCCAACCCGCTCGCCAAGCGTGGCAACTATGACAAAAATCCCCCATGATAAAAGTTACGAAGAGACGGACCCCTGTTCCCGGTGGCCACGATAACGGCGGGACAGGGGTGCTAAGAATCTCTGGTTGAGGTTTGGTTGCAATCTAAGATGACTCAACCTGGCAGCATATAACGCACGCCCACTAAGGACTGACGAGAAGATCCTGGAGCTTAAGAATAGATAGACAAGTTGCGTTGAGATAGTATACGATTATCTGAGATCTGATCTGAGAAGAGAGATCCCTCTCTCTCTTTCTGGACGTTAGATTATATCCAAAGTCCAGCAACCTTTCAGCTCAAGTAAAAAAACCATTTTCAATGCCTAGAAGACTGCAATGCAGTGGACGACATGAATTATAAGTTCTTGGAAACTGTCCGTGCGGTCGGTGTTAAGTTTTGCAAGACTCGCCGCAGAACATCACACTCTTAATGTCATGGGTGTTAGACGGAAAATAAAGCCGCTGTCTTTAGAAGATATGACAGCATATAGCCAACTTAACATGCGGATATTAAAATGCATGCGACGGTACTTACGAAACTTCAATACGGCTCGTATTGAAGAAGCAATCGAGCGGAACTAAGGCTCCAAAGTCTTTGTCAGAGATCTAGAAGATCTGTCTGCCAGTAATAGCCAAACGTCAGTGATAAAGGCGAAGTGTGGCAGCATTGTTTCTGGAAAACTTGACATTTTGAGTGAGATTTAGAGGTTCTATGGGTAGCTGTACACGTCATCGACGGAACCACATGCAAGTGTGAGTAACGGTTCAAGTCTTATCCGTTACTATTCTGATGACGTCCCGGACATCATTCTCAGCGAGATCAGAATGGCTTTGCAACTCCTTAAAAACGGCAAGTCCCCAAACAAGGATGGAACTACAGCGGAGCTTCTAAAATCTGGTGAAAAACGGTAATTGAAGTCCTTCAGAAGCTTTTTACTCCTTTCTACATGGCGGGACTACTCCGGAGGCATGGAGCAGAAGTGTGGTGGTCTTATTCTTCAAGAAAGCCGACAGGGTTCTGCTGAAAAACTATAGACCGATTTCCCTTTTGAGTCGCGTCTAAGTGCTGTTTTCGACTGTCATTAAGAATCATCTTGCACGCAGACGCAACGACTTCTGGCCTCCCGCATAAACCGGTTTCCGAAAAGGCTTTAGTACTGTTGCGCGCCACTATTAATGTCTTATACATGGCAACACTAGTTACCACCAGCGCCCTCTAGTGTCGAGTAGCAGAACTAGGAGAGTCTAGATCCTTCTACAAATTTCGGGACCGATATGTACTCGAACATTCTAGATGTTTCTACATTAGAAGGTTCTGGAAACTATCTGAGGCCCTATATAAGGCCGATATAGACCACGACCGAGGCAGTATTCAATTGGTGATACAAGAGAATACTTCGAAGCGAAACAACTGCGAACTTAAATGATCAGTAGTACATTTGTGTTTTATTATTAGTGTGGTTTTAAATTGTAATTAGTGTTCTGTAATTAAAGTGTCAATTTTGGTAATTCAATCGGCAGTTTTAATTGTCTCGAACAATTGGTGTCAGAAGTGGGATCAAATCATGCCGATTTTACCAAAGGACGACATGGAGGGTATCCGTATCCGAAGTCAACACCAGCTGGAGACGGACCAGAGACGATTTGGTAATGCAACGCCGCAAACGTCGGAGGGCCAGCTGCTGACCACGGAGGTCGGCCCGTCAGCAGCTCCTGCATCTGCAGAACCTGACTTAGGTGCTCTGATGATGATGCTGCAGGATGAGGCTCGCCGACAGGAGGAACAGGCCCGCCGACAGGAGGAACAGGCTCGCCGACAGGAGGAACAGGCCCGCCGACAGGAGGAAAAGACCCTTCGGTTGGAAGAGCAGCTGCAGCGTGTTATGGAAGAGCAGATGCTCTTCAGGAAGGACCTTCACGCTACCTTCGGGAAAGAGATAAAGCAGGTGAAGGATAGGGTTGCTCAACATGACAACCACCTGTCAGAAGCTGGAACCCGAATCGACCAAGTGAACAATCGGGTTGACAACGTGATGGTTGACGTGAAAAAAAGGCCGATATAGACCACGACCGAGACAGTATTGAATTGGTGATACAAAAGAATTCTTCGAAGCGAAACAACTGCGCACTTAAGTGATCAGTAGTACAATTATGTTTTATTATATTAGTGTGGTTTTGTTGTTAATTGTAATTATAATTATTAAAAAATTAAATTGTAATTAGTGTCCTGTAATTAAAGTGTCAATTTTGGTAATTCAGTCGGCAGTTATAATTGTTTTGAACCCCAAGCTCGTAACAGTACCATATATCATATACATACCCTTCAACAAATTTTACAGTAGACCGAAGAGTACAATCTGCGACTTTGCCATGCGTATGTGGACTATGAAAAGGGGTTGATTCCGTCGAAATTTGGGCGGTGCTACAGTCCCTTCAGCGGTGCCAAGTTGACTGTCATTATATCGAAGTGCTGAAGTGTTTGTACAGTAGGGCTACGATGGCTATCCGAGTACAAAACTAGAGTACAAAACACTTCCTACTGCAGAGAGGTGTAAGACAGAGTGATGTTAAATTCTTGACACTCTTCACCGCTGCATTGCATTGTATTAACATCAATGGCGAGTGCACCATTCACATTCGATTTGCCGACGATATAGTCCATATGGCAGAATCGCTGGAGGACCTAAGCACTATTAATAATGATCAATGACCCCAATAGTGTCTCCCAACGAATAGGTCTCAAGATGAATACAATGATAGGCAAAAGACTGGCCATATAGCTTGAAGAACCGACAACCGATGGGGCAAAAAGGTTCTCGAGTGGCAGGCTCGTACTGGTAGGCAAAGTGTACGGTGACCCCCACTATATGGAGTGACGCCCTGGTAAGACATCCAGGAAGTTAATTGATGCGGGTAGCTCAGGACCGTGTTTTGTGGCATTCCTTTGGGGAAGCTTATTTACAGCAGTGGACTTGTGAAGGGATGATGATGATGATGATTGATAGATAGAGATAGATCATTATCCTTAATCTAAATAACGCTAATTTAATTTAGGTAAAGCCGAGGCGCTTGTCTAGGTATATCTTATAGGAATATATTGCTATTCTATAATAATTACAGACATTGATTTATTTCATGTTATCCCTTACAGCTGATGATTCTGCAGCTGTAAACTTTATTGTTTGTAGTTAGTTGCAGTTGTCAATTTTGCAGTAACCAAACAACTGTTGTACTTTTAGCCCGTTAGTAACTTTAGTAACTTGATCCGTGTTTTATAACTTTAAATAAATATAAATTTCAATTCAGTAGTATGAAATCCGGAAGAATTTTTGTTATTTGATAGGTGGTGGTTTAATCATTTTATTTATACTAGACGTACGACGGTATCTACATAAGGTGCGATAACGGGCAAAGATCAGAAAGAAATAAATAATATTTATTTAAATTTATTTTAATTTTATTTTATGTCGTATAGTTAGTGAAGTAGAGGTTTACCTCTGCGTTTTGCTTGGTGAGTGCAGGTGGCCGGAGGCCCTTTTTACTGGAAATGAGGCATTCCATCTTAGTCCTCACTGGTGACAACGCATCTACATTTTGATCTGTAAAAGAGGATAGATGTAGATGTCTATGGGCCGCAGCAACCACTTAACATCAGGTGTACTGTGTGCTCTTTTGTCACCCTTATGTTATAAAAAAATAGTGTATATAAGAACTTATATAGACTTACTATACGCTACTTACGAAATCTATTGTAATTTTTAAACAAGTTGTAAGAGTAGACTGAGTGCTCGCAGACAGAATAAGTCTTAAACGTTTTTAACACGCTTTGTAAGCATGGTATGTGTCTATGTAACGGCATTTTTGAATATATGATTTTCATCCTCTTTTAAACGTTGGATTGATTTGAAACTTTACACATATCAAGGACCGATGACAATGCAATAATTTAAATAGTTTGTCCCATTTTACTTGCCAGGATCCTCAGGATTTGCGAATAATTCATAAAACAACTACGATTACTGCTAGTTCAATTTACTGTAAGCCGCGTAAAAGAAATTCGTTCCAAAAAGAAAATACGCTATTGTAGTTAACCGCACTAAAAAATAGAAAATAAATTATTGTTTAAAAAAATAAAAAAGCACGTTTTTGTAGATAACCGAAATAAAAAGTGGAAATAATTTTCAATAAGTTTAAAATAAGAATATATCCAAAAAAACATTTACAACAAAATAAATGACATAAAGCACCCCACGCTTTTTTACAATTAAATATTTTTTTTTTTATGTTAAATACTACTTTGTTATTTTAAACTAATTGAAAATTATTTCCACTTTTAAGTTCGGCTATCTATAAAAGCGTGCTTTTTTAGTCTTTTTTTTTAAATAATTCAGTGTACTTTTTAAATGACCTCAAAGTAATAATTTACTCAAATATTAAACTTTACGAATACAAAGTATAAGTGTAATATAATATATTCTCCCGCTTGTCACCCAGACTGATAGACAGCGAGTACAGATTTCCATTTGGCACGATCCAGATATACTTCTCTCGCCTCCTTCATGTCCATATACCTACCTAAGCAATCATGCTTGTCGGGTAAGGGTGCTCTCAATTTGGCCCATATTAAATAAATCAATTTGTTTGATAAACTATTAGTGGTTCTCCGAGGCGGTCAATATAAATGTTTCATATTAAAACCATTGCGTTGCCGCTTTACTTTGCAAACCATACGTCGAATATTGTTGTGAAGAACTTGAAAAGTCGAAAAGTCTAAAAAGAGTCTTCCGTGTTGCCTTGCCTTCTTTTGTTTTTAAAATTTGGGAACACTGTAACATTTTTAGAAATTAAAAAGTTTTCTTGTTAAATATTTATAATGATGTATTATGTTTTATTTAACAAAATGAAACTTTGTATAAACATGTTCATAACGAGTTTTTTATACATTCATTCTTATCTATTTTTATAGGATATGGGTGACAAACGAGCACACAGTCCACCTGATAGTAAGTGGGTGCTGTGGCTCATAGACATCTACATCTATCCTCGTTTGCGAATCAAAATGCAGATGCGTTTTCACCCGTGAGGACTAAGATGGAATGCCTCATTTCCAGTAAAACGGTTCTCCGGTTCTCTACACTCACCATACCAAACACAGCAGCGTTAAACTGCTATTTTACGCTGGTATTCTCTGAGAGCGTGGTCTTTCCCCGGTCGAGCTGACCTATTCGTGCTACAATTACACTACTAATATAGCTGCAGCATGGCTCTACCACGTCTAGAATCTCTTACTTTAAAAGATGTTGGAGTGACAAAGACCTAGTTCATATGATGTTAAATTGGTACTATAATTCGTAGACATTTGCAACCAACTTTAGACAAAGAAGATCACATACGTTGTCATTTCCGTCGCATAAAAACGAATAACTCACAGCGTGTAATAATACTTCTCCAACTCTTTCAAATAGACATAGCAGCTAGTGTTTTTCTGCTTGACATCAGAAATAAGAACAGAGTGGTAGCACTAAGGTGATAATGTTCTTCAACCAGAATTTCGGTTACGGTTTACGGAGACTAAGCATCTACGCAGAACAGGATTATAGTGCCCGAGTGTATCTGCAAACACTAGTGCACTCTCTACGCTCATAGTCCGATGGGACGGTTTATCCGACACGACCGGAGAGAGATCAGGCACAGGATTAACGGCTTTACGTGCTTAGCGCTGAGGTATCTAGGTAAAAAGTGGTTGGCCCCGTGATATTGGACATATATATTAATTTAAAAGCGACTTTAATAGCCTAAAAGTTAAGAATACGGTTTACAAAACTGAAATTCAAGAATTCGAATATGATGTTCGTTGATGATATTCAAAAAAAGTTTACTTTTTAAACTCACAATAAATTATTTATTTATTCAGCGTTTGTTGATTCCAGCCTTTCAAAAGTCTCATCAATAAAATTTAGTCTCCCTCATGGCCTTGTTTTGGCATAAATATTGTCTGAGTCATAAGCATACATGGATTTCCTGCATTCAGTTTCCACGTCACTTTACCATGGGGGAAATCCCTTGACTTCGCTTACCGGTACGAGTTTACCAATCACAGTATCACTATAATTAATATTTAAGCCATACACTTAAATGTTGGTAATAAATAATTTCTAATTAAAATTTATAATGATGATGATAATGATCCGATACGCCTTAGGTGACTTCAAAGAAAAGACCAAATGCAATTCCTCTGGTTTTGCGGTTGTTCATGGGCAACGGTAGTCACTTACCTTCAGGTGAGCCGCTTGATCGTTGGCCCCCTCTTCTATAAAAAAATGTTGAGGAAAAAAGAAAACTGATTTTAAGGATATAACATAATTAAATTTTAATAACAATTTTTGGATGTACAAAATCAAAATTTTATAGACCTAATTCCATTTAACCGTTACTTTTTTTTTAAATAGGTACCTATTTTAATAGCCATATGTTAAAAGAAAAAAATCAGAGTTTGAATTATAGAACACATATTCTACTAACGCATACGTAATTAGCGCAGAGATTAAAATGAATAAAAGTAACCGGGATTCCTTTTAACCTTTTTCAACTTATTGTTTCATATTGAAGAATGTATTTAGCTGGTCCATAATTAGTTTTTAGTAAAGTAATGTTTATTCATGTATTAACTATTCCATAACATGTAATTAAAGGTAACACAGCTACTGTAAACTTTCAAAACATATTTTCCTTATCTGTAAATTTATTTAATAAACGTCCAACGATTAATTTATTACAGCCCATCAAAAGTTCACAAGTGAACCTAGGCCTTCCTTATGTGTTGCCTCATATAATAAATATCCCCCTTATTAGCTATAGCTGCTACGTTTTTTATGATTCTTGATAATTTCAGTTTTTATATTTTAGTTATTATAAGAAAGATGCTGCTATTCATCTCCTGGCTTGTTTTCCTCTGTCGCCACATATGGTATCCACAAAACGGTATGTGGAAGTGGATAACATTCTTACATCGCCATTACCCCGTCGTTTGTAATATTTACAAAAATAACTAAAACTAAAATTTCTCCTCGCCGTATAGTAAAATAGCAAGTAGCATTAAATATATTAATTATTAAGAAATAAAAATGTTCTCGTTCATGTAAGAGTAAGGTTGGATTTTAACGTAGCCTTTGTCTCCGTCAACGGATGCTTAAACAATTATAATTAAATTAAAATTTGCTTTTAGTTGTAACAGTTCACGTTGACTTTGTAACATGAAGACCCTGAATGAAAGCCTCAAGTGTCATCTAAAGCGATGTTAATGATAGTCGAAACATCCTTTTATCACGTTCCTTTGTGCCCACACGTATTGTTGAACTAGCGTTTCGTAAAAGCCCCGATAACTTTGTACTATGAAAACTTTAAACTCGAACTACTTTCTCCTTTGCATGTATTTTTTATTTAACAAAACGAGTGATTTTCGCTTGATGGTGCGGCACAGTGGTATTTTGGTTTTAAGGAACCATATACACAAGTGATCATAATAGTAAAGAGGCTCGGGAGTGGCTTCTGGTCGAGCACTTCTTGAAAGTGTTGAACGCACAACATGATACGCCACAAAAAATCCTTCAGTCAGTAGTGAAGCAGACTGTTGAAGTCCGTACTTTAACAGTTTGTTGCCCTACGGACCTCCTCAGCTACATCAATTAGCGTTAAGATCACGAGATCTTTGAATTTAATACTCACACACTGACTTGCCACAACTTTTGTCCAAGGATCTTCGCTGTGGTTTTCGGGCTCTGATCAAAGGCTACGCCAGGAAGCGATAATATCGGCTTGATTAGGATTGAGAACCAGAGACCCTTTTTACTGGTAACACGCATTCTATTTTAGTCCTCAGGGGTGACTCTCACGCTAAGAGTTTCTTTGCTTGATAGAATTTCTAACGAAGATATCTGCAGTGTAACCAGTGTATATATAGCCCAAAGAACCTGTAAGCTGAAGAGGCAATCGGCCGACCATATAGCTTAGAGAACCGACGTACCGAAGAACTGGTGAACTGAAGAACCGACAATTAATGAGGGTGAAGGACGATAGCTACTCGAGTGGCAGACACATACCTGTAGGTTAAGTATAGTTAAATCCACTGGATATACCGAAGGCCTAGTAAGATAGTATGTCTGATGGGTGTTAATGGATGCATTTCAGATTCGGATTTCTTGCACACGCGATTTACATGACTTAATTCATTTTTGCTCCTTCCCCCATCGCACAACCAAGAGGTCCGCAGGCCTTCACCTATTTGTTTTCAATATTCCACGCATTTGAAACAAATGATTTGCTCCTTCTTTCATAATGTGTAAATCAAAGGAGTGGAATAATTTGCCGCTATCTGTCTTTCCGCACGATTACAATATGGATATCTTCAACACAAGAGTGAATAGGCTTTAGTTACGCTTAGTCAATGTGATTTTCCACTTGCCACCAGGTAAGTATATAGCCTTGGCTTATTTCCAATAAGTAAAAAATGCAGGTAGCTGAGGACTGTGTTTTGTGAAATTACTTGGGGCCTATGTTCAGCAGTGAACCGGACGGGCTGTGATGATGATAATATGGACTAATAAGGTTCAGCATAACAATAATGGACGAGTATTGCACTCACAAACTGCTTTCCGCATATTGTTAGTAGCACTTTCAAGGTATAAATTGCAAGATATAGGAGTATATTGTAAGAAATGTGTTGTTTATTTATAATATAAGATATATTATTAACCTTGTTAACGTGAATAATGTTTATTATTCTTGTAACTATACTAATTTATTAAGTTATTCATCACAATCTATCAAATTCACACTGCTTAGATCATAGATCATCCCATAGATTGGCTCATAGACAAACCCCTATTTACCATATTCTCTTATGACACTAATACACATCAAACTACTATAAAAATTATACGTGGTAGAGCCATGTTTAGTTGTATCACGAATGGGTCGGCTCGACCGGGGAACACGTTCTAACAGAATACCAATGTAAAATAGTAGCATAATGCAGCTGTGTATCGTATGGTGAGTGTAGAATACCGGAGATCCTTTTTACTGGATACGAGGCATTCCATCTTAACCCGCAAGGGTAACAACGCATCTGCATTTTGATTTTTAATCTAGAATAGATGGGCTGTGCGCTCGCTTGTCATCCTTTTTATATAAAAAAAGCAATATGTTCCAAATCGATTATAGTTCCAGGTTTTTTGTTTTTTTTTTATAGGATAAGGGTGACAAACGAGCACACAGTCCACCCGATGGCAAGTGGTTGCTACGGCCCATAGACATCAACAACTATCCTCTATTACAAATCAAAATGTAGATGCGTTGTCACCCGTGAGGACTAAGATGGAATGCCTCATTTCCAGTAAAAAGGGCCTCCGGCCACCTGCACTCACCAAGCGAATCGCAGAGGTAAACCTCTACTTCACGCTGGTTTTCTGTGAGGTCGTGGTACCACCCCGGTTCGAGCCGGCCCATCCGTGCGACAGCAAATGCTGCCGCGTGGCTCTACCACTGTTAAAAACAGGTAGCACTTGAATATTGCCATGTCATCATAACTTTTTCATTATCCTTAGAAACTTTTTTTTCACGTATTGGAACAAAATAAACGAAAATCTAAAGGAACTACGATGTAAACTTCAATGTACTATTTCTAAAACAACTTTTGTTGGACCCTGCGATCCTCGTTCGATTAAACATAACTCAAGTTCGTTTGAAACTTTTGGGTACCAGTTAATTTTACGTCGAGTTCTAGTGATTTCGCTGGGATCTGTTTGACGTGACAGAACTTATGTAGTCATATTAAATAAAGTTATTCAAGAGGAAAATTAGATTTCTATGAGATGTAGAAATGTTTACAAGTAAAAGTTTATAGAGTTCGATAATGGAATATATTTGTTTATATATTTAATAAGGGTCATCAATGAGCACATAGTCCACCTGATGGTAAGTGGTTGCTATGTACATCTACATCTGTCGATAATTGCGGATCAAAATAAAAAAAAAATAAAAATATCTGTATTAGATATACTTTGTAAATAAGGCAATATTTTAATAAAGAATTAATTTTTCTAAATTTTCCGCAACTTAAATTTATAAGATGTACGTTTAGAAGTAAGATTATAAGTATTTGCGCTGTAAACTCGTTACTGTTACCAAATATCATGTTGTATGCACGTGTTTTGGAATACCATCCAGATTGTAACTTTGCATTTATTATGTTCAATTGTTCATGTTTTGATGTTATACTGTTTTGTGTACCAAAATAAATAAATAAAAAAATGCAGAATCGTTGTCGGACGGACGGACGGTCAACGGACGCCCCCGTTTCCGATGCCAAAAAGCCATGAGGCAGGGAAAAACAAGGCTCAGAAGCATTAGCCTTCCCGACTCCAGCGGCGGATCCACCTCGGCTGCAACGGTACGGGGAGAGGACACTCCTCACGCCACCATCATAGATCCAATATGGGCCCACCATCAAATATCCGATGTGGGCTCGCCAAGCCCCCTTGGAGTGGCCACCTCGGGCCGGCCCTTCATCTTGGGCCCTTCATGTGGGATCCCCTTTTTTACCGCGGGTGACCATGCCACGGCTACAACCCTTTCCCCAGCCACACAAAAGGGGAACCTGTTCGGGGAGGGGGAAGTCCATGAAAACCTGCAGCTAATTTTAAACAAAGAAGGCTTCAGATGCATTGTAGCTTTTGAGGACATAGATGAAATATGTTGGCTTCTTATACTCTTTAAACTGAACTGAAAAAACCTGTTTTCAACCCTAGGAGTGGATATTATTAGTAATATCGACAGCATCGAAGTATATAGTATATTTAATAATAAAGTATCATTCTTTTCTTTTCTTTTTTATTTTCATTATATAATCATTTTCTTTAGTTGGATAGGAAAATATAAAGGAAAAACAGTTATAAGGGAACGAAAATTTTCCATGAAACATTAGCGTTTCATACGAGTACGTGACAAACTGAATAAAGCATCTTAATTAGGATCTCTTTGAGGTGAAATGATATAGAAAAAATATTCGTCCTTTTCCTTTTTTTAAACTAGAAGAAACTACTTGAATAAGAATTCTTCCTTCAATTAAAGGCTTGGCATACGGCGTAGCTTAGTCTAAAGATTCAAATGTGAAATTAAATTAAATAATTAATTAAATTGAATTGAAATTCATTGTAATATGTACAACTATCGTAATAACGTAAAATGTATTTATCGGATGCTGTCAATAGACCAAAACCTACCCCAACCAACCAAACCAAGTTATCTTATACATATAATATATACTAAAATATTTGTTTTTAATTTCGAAATAACTTTCTTTTGTTGATCTGAGGGGTTTATTTCTATGCAATTAAGAAAGGACAAATAATTTTTAAAACACTTGTCTTTCTGTCCGGACTAATCTATGGAATAATCGTACCCATTTTTTTGAATCTTCATATTATACTCGTATTATATAGAAAAGAGAGTTTATCGCCATCTGAAATCTTTCGATTTTTCTGACACTCTCCAAAGTCAGACAACTTTTACTTACGACAACCGCTGGACGGAACGGATTCTATTACGTCACTCCTATAGAGAAAATACAATTTTTATTTGTATCACATTATTAAATACAAAAAACCGCCATTAGGCGGGTAAGAATTCCTACTACCCCATATCTTCCGTGGCTACCATGGCAATATGTCCTCCATGATGAAGGTTACGAAGAGACAGTCCCCAGTCCCCGGCGGTCCCGCTATTCCTGGCTACGGTGGCGACGATGGTAATGGTGGGGCAGGGGGTGTTAAGAATCTCCAGTGGAGATTCGGTTGCCACTTAAGACGACTCGAACTGGCAACATATATTGCACGCACGCTGAGGACTGAAGAGAAGATCCTGGAGCTGAAAAAGAGTTAGACTTTTCAGTGGTAGAGCCACGCGGCAGCTTTTGCTGTCGCACGGATGGGCCGGCTCGAACCGGGGTGGTACCACGACCTCACAGAAAACCAGCGTAAAGTAGAGGTTTACCTTTGCGTTTCGCTTGGTGAGTGCAGGTGGCCGGAGGCCCTTTTTACTGGAAATGAGGCATTCTATCTTAGTCCTCACGGGTGACAACGCATCTACATTATGATTTGTTATAGAGGATAGATGTAGATGTCTATGGGCCGCAGCAACCACTTACCATCAGGTGGACTGTGTGCTCGTTTGTCACCCTTATCCTATAAAAAAAAAACAAGTTGCGCTGGCATATTATAGGATTATCCGAGGTCAGAAGAGAGCGGAGTACATGTTAATCCTCGAATCCGACAACTAGTACTATCAACGGGAGGGCGACCATCTGTCTCAAGTAGGTGTCGGATTTATCGTCCACAAGTCTCCCGTTAACAACGTTGTTAAGATTTACAGTATGTCGATGACGGTTGCGTGCTTTATACTCAGAATCACCAAACGGTATTCGCTAAAGATCATACAGATTTACGCACCAAACTTGGCACATTCGATGAGGAGGTAGAGGAAATGTATGAGGATATCTCTAGAGCCATGAATTCCTCTAAACCTCAATATACAGTGTTAATGGGAGACTTTAACGCAAAACAAGGCACAAGAGAGAATTATGAGGTGTAGGTAGGGTAAAGGGCAAGGGAAACCAAGAGGCCAGCAGCTGGCCGACTTTATGGAGAAAGAGGGACTCTTTATGATGAACTCTTTCTTTCATAACCGGCCCCACAGGAAGTGCCCCGACGGTTCGACCAAAAATGAGATTGGCTTCATTATGATGACCAGACGACAACTGTTGAGTGATGTCTCAGTGAACACGAGAGTGAAAACTGGTAGCGATCACCGAATGTTTAGAGGCACACTCAACCTAAACGTTTAGTTGGAGAGGTCATGTCTAGTGAAGTCAACGCTCCGTCCCCCTTGTGCTCTAATCCAGAGTCCCGAAACCTTTCAGTTCGAGCTACGAAACCGTTTTAAAATGCCTAGAAGATTGCAATGCATTGTACAATATGAATGACAAGCTCGTGAAATCTGTCCATGCGGTCAGTGCTAAGTTCTACAAGACCCGCCGCAGAAGAAAACAAATACTCTCTGATCAGACTCTTAATATCATGGCTGTTAGACGGGAAATGAAGCTGCAGTTTTCAGCAGAATTGACTGCGTACAGGCAACTGAATAGACAGATCTCCAAATGCATGCGGCGGGAGTATTGAAGAAGTGAACAAGCGGAACCAGTGCTCCAAAGTCTTTGTTAGAGAATCTGTCTGACAGACAGAGCCAACTGTCGAAGCTGAAGACCGAGTGTGGCAGCGTCGTTTTCGGGACAACTGAGATATTGAGTGAGATTGATAGGTTTTACGGGGAGCTGTAGACATCATCGCTGGAGCCACATGCAAGTGTGAGTAACAATCCAACACTTCGTCTTATCAATATTCCGGACTTTAGTCTGAGCGAGATTAGAATGGCTCTCCAGCATCTTAAAACGGCAAGGCCCCAGGCGAGGATGGAATTACAGCGGAGTTTCTGAAAGTGTTATTAGTTCTGCAATTATGAATCTTTTGTCTATTTTATAATACAAACAAATGTTTTATAAAAAAGACAATATGACAAATGAATTCGCTGTCCACTGCAGAAAGGACACTTGAAAAGGTAAGAAAAAGGAAAAGAGTAAGTACTTACCCAGATATTTTACTGATTATTATGACATCATTACAGACACAGTCGATTGCATCCATCGAATTCCTGCATATCTTACCAACTCGTCACTCCATCTAGTGGGGGGAGGGGGGAGGGGGCAACCCTACACTTCGCATATAGGTGGAGACTGCCACTCGAGAAGCTTTATTCCACATAGGTTGTCGGTTCTTCGAGTTATATGGGCAGCCAATTACACTTCAGGACACTTCAGGTTACTAACTATTATTATTTGATATACTTTTATTATGTATATCTGTTTATCACTACTTCAAGCAACTTAATAAAAGACGTTTGTCAGTATCTCTTTACATTTGAAGAACGACTTACGTTTGCAGCAGTAAGGATGGGTTTATGTGAAAAGAGACGAAGACTTTTCCAATATTTCTTTTATTTTCTAACTTACAAGCTAACTTAAGAACTGTGACAATTTATGTTCACAAAAATAATTGACGATCTAAACCTTTAAATTTTGGTTTTTATACTATATTGAATATTCTTAAGTTACGTAAGTAAATTGAGTCACGTTTTAAAGACGTACTGCTATTTTGGTGGTGGTTTCTTCGTGTTGGCAGGCGAGGTTGGTATGCATATGTAAACCCTCCACCCTCATCGCCTTGACTTATGCAGCACATTCAGAGAAAATGTCGCCGAGACATCTTCGGGGGTCCCCACTCATAGAATATTTGAAGTATTTTCTTAGGTTGTCTTTGGTTTTATTCCTGTTATCAGTCACTACGTCAATCGTAGCAGCCATTACTGTATAATAAGGAATAGTTTTGTGATACACTGGATCCACCCGTGCATTACCTATCTGCACTGAGGCTTGTGGTACTACTTTTTCCTGGAGGTTATGAAGTCCCTGCAGGTTGCTGGTGGTAAGGTTAAGATGAAATGCCGGTATTCGGTCATCTCTGAGATATTTGAGGTATTTTTGTTGATGTCACTTAATTTCATCTTTACTATTCACAAGTGTAAATTTTTCTGATTTCAATTTACAAACAGCTGAAATGATAATGAGGTATCATCCCTGTAGTAAGATATAGTCCTGTCGGTTGCAGATCAGCTGTATCCTGCTCTAGTAAGGGAAAGAGAATACATAGTGCTTATCATCCGGTTTCTCTATCACTTCTCACTTCAAGGTGATAATTGTCGAACGGCATAAATGTTGGAGGGTTTGTTCGTTTACCAATCCATGTTTGCATTTGGGTTTGGTACGAAGTTGATGTAACCTTCTCGCATAGATACCAACTGCTGATCTTGGCACATTCTGCCTCTATACACAGGGTATTTTTGAAACGCATCCGAAAACAAAGACAGACGATAGTACCCATCTATACCTTTGATGATGGGTGAAATATAAAATCGATCCTGATGTACAAAAAAATCATCTTTTCACAACATTTTATTAGCTTTATTCATTCTATATCATGTTAGTACAGCTAAATGAAACGATAATTTCATTAAAAAAATCATGAAAATACTTAAACATAAAAGCAGCAGTGGAATTTCTGAATTACAATCAGCTGACTAGGGGTCAATGTACGCTCGAACGCTGAATTCGTGTGGCCCACAGCTAGCGGGCCATACCACAATAATTTATAATTTACTTATACCTAATTTATCTACTTAACCTACTATTTTGCCACTGTGCTTCTCTTCGCGTAGCCACTTTTATTCGAATTCACAGGTTAAATAACCCAAATGACTGGTTCCATTCCCCACTAATGAAAAAAATACTTAAATGAAATGTAACCACGGTTAGAGTCATGCTTTTTTATTTATCGTGTAGGTATGTTTATTATTCTGATGTATTCAGTTATGTTTTTATTCAGATCAGTTGAGTACTAAGTTATTAAAAAAAAATAGGTATGAAATAGGTTACCGCTCTAAATCTTTCGTGGTTTTATGAGATGCGGCTCAAATTGTGCTCCATTATTTTTGAGGCAAATTTGGGCTCGGTGTTTCGTCTACTCATGCAGGTGGGGCATCATCGTGTGGTCTTCGACAGAGTCCGGACGTAGTTTGTCGAAAATATCCACGATATATTGCCACATTTCGTCAGCACTATCACACTCGCGATTAAAAGCCCTTTCTTTCACATACCCCCACAGAAAGAAGTCTAACGGGGTCAGATCTGATGAGCGAGGTAGCCAAGCGTGTGTTCCTAGTCTGCCGATCAAGCGATCATGAAATAGCTCATTGAGGCGCTCACGGGCGAACCTCACAATATGTGGAGGGGCACCGTCATGCTGGACCATGTGCGGCGATCTTCAGCCAACAACAGGTCGTCTAAAATTTCTACCAACTGTTCATTTATGAAGTTCCGGTATCGCTGTCCGTTAAGTCGTTGTGGCAGAAACACTGGTCCTAGTATGTGATTCTTAAATAAACCTGCCCATACGTTAACCGACCATCGGGTTTGGTACCCTGTTTGTCGAACAGTGTGCGGGTTAACCTCGGAATACACGTGTGTATTTCTTCGGTTCCACAGCCCGTTTCTGGTAAATATCGACTCGTCCGTCCAGATGACGTGATCAATGAAACCAGGCACACGTTATTGCTGGTCTAATAACCAACGGCAGAAAACTCAGCGATCGTGATCGCCGGTAACTAAAGCTTGCACTTTGTACACTTTGTATGGGCGCATTTGGTTACGCTTTAACACTTTGTGAACTGTACAGTATGACGCACTTGTTCCATCCCGACGCCTTAACAATTTAGCGATACTTAGTGTACAGGTTCGGATTCCGGCGAACGACATCTAAAATGCGCTCCTCTGAGTGAACAGCCACTTGGAAGTCAAGAGCTTCCTGTCGCTATCAGAGCAATGGGCCGATTTTCCAATACTCGCTGAAATGCTGCTGTTATCAGACGAGAGTCAGCTGGATGTCGAGCGGTCGGGAATTTCTCTCGGTAAATTCGTAATGCACGCGAAGCATTCCCGCGAGCTTCTTCAAGGCACATTAACAAGTTGCCGTATTCACGAGCACTATATTTTTAAATAGTAACAGTATACATATTTTATGTATTACTGAACATTGGTTGAAAGATTACAACTCCATATTTAATTTCAGTAATCACCAGGAGGTCAGTTCGTTCAATAGAGATACTAAGTTACGTGGTGGCTCCTTAATATTAGCTAATAAATCCTTATCATGTAAAGAACGTAAAGACATTGTGAGCCTCTCTGTTGAGCGTACTGTAGAAATGGCATGCGTTGAGCTTGAGCATCTTATTGTTGTCAGTGTTTACAGACCCCCATGTTCAAATTATGATACCTTTGAAAAGGTTATGGAAGAAGTTTTAGTTAATCTTAATAAAGAGAATAAATCTCTTGTAGTGTGTGGAGACTTTAATATCAATCTCCTGGAAACTTCTTCCATCAGTATTAAATTTTGCTCTTTGTTCAAATCCTATAATCTTGGTAATTTATTCTTTGAAGCTACACGTATTGCAGGGTGTAGTGCAACTTGTATTGATAATATTTTTACAGGTGTTGTACCAATCAACAAATCAATAATTCAAAAACTTAGTTCAGATCACTGTGGACAACTGGTTTCATTACCTTATATGCACAAAAAACAGGTAATTGAGAAAAGTATGTTTGTTCCTATTAATACAAAACGCCTGGAAAGATTTAGAAGTAACATGGTAAAAAACCTTCCATCACTTTCTTATGAGAACAATGCAGACTATTTATATGGACAATTATTTACCCTTATAAGCAATGAATTTAAAAAAACATTTACTTCTAAAACATTCTCCATAAACAGTCGCAATGCATTTAATGAGTGGGCGACAGTAGGAATTCATAAAAGCAGACGAAGGTTATATGACCTTTACCATAAAAGATCATATAATCTTCCGATGCTTTTAAAAAATATGTTAAAAATTATTCTAAAATGATTAAAAGAGTTTGCTCCACAGCCAAATCGTTACATATTAGCAACAAAATTAAGACGGCTAAGAATAAAATTAAAATGACGTGGAGTATAATTAATAATGAAACCGGTAAAGACAAACCTCGTAACTCAAACTATCAATTAAAAATTAACAATGAATTGACTAAATCAAATTAAGAAGTCGCAGCGGTGTTTGAGAAATATTTCATTGATATTCCTATCTTGACAACCGAGTCATTGAATACTTCTCCAACTGTCGCCGAGTCATTACTCAAACAGAATGTTAACACCTGTTTAAAACAATTTAGATTTGAAAAAATATTATCGCAAGATGTTGTAAAATACTTCAAAACCATTGATGTAAAGAAGACCGCAGATTTGTGGGGGATTTCCGTTACAGTTATTGCGTCCATAATAGATTTAATTGCACCTCATCTTGCTATTATTTTTAATACTTGTATCGATTCTGGTGTGTTTCCTGATTCTGAATCTGGTAGTACATTGGACCCCGCTAATTTTAAACCTATTTCTGTACTACCAACTCTCAGTAAAATTTTTGAAAAAATAATTTTGGATCAATTGTTAACTTTTTTTAATACAAATAAATTACTTCATAAAAACCAATTTGGTTTTACAAGGGGTCGCTCGACGTCTGACGCCAGTGTTGAGCTTCTGAAATATATTTTTAATGCCTGGGAGAATTCACAAGATGCCTTAGGTATTTTCTGTGATCTTTCCAAGGCTTTCGATTGTGTTCATCATGAGACATTAATCAGGAAACTACAGCATTACGGTGTAAAAAATTTAGCGCTTAGACTTATTACTTCATATTTAAGTAACAGAATTCAAAAAGTAGTGATTAATGGTAAAGGCGGATCGGTAGTATCAATGGGCGTTTCTCAGAACTCGATTCTTGGCCCATTCCTGTTTTTAATCTATATTAATGACTTACCTTATCTTGTAGGGGACAATCACGATATAGTATTATTTGCTGACGATACCTCTTTGATTTTCAAACTCAAACGACAGTTAATTAGTTATGACGATGTAGATAATGCTCTATCGAAATTGGTACATTGGTTTAACGCCAACAATATGCTCTTTAACGGCAATAAGACAAAGTGTGATAAATTTACAATACCTAATGTAAAACATTCGAATACCAATGTGCTGTTAAATGGTGAGGAGTTGAGTCTTGTGGATAACACTGTTTTCCTTGGTATTACTATTGACGCGAAACTTCAATGGGGGCCCCATATATCTAAATTAGCAAGCAGACTTAGTTCTGCAGCATATGCTGTAAGAAAGATTAAAAGTCTCACAGATGTTGAGACAGCTAGATTAGTGTATTTTAGTTACTTTCATAGCGTAATGTCTTATGGAATTTTGCTATGGGGTAATGCGACTGATATTGAAGCTATATTTGTTTTGCAAAAGAGAGCCGTACGGGCGATTTATAACCTAAATTGTAAAGAGTCCCTCAGAGAAAAATTTAAAGAAATAAACATATTAACTTTTGCATCGCAATATATTTATGAGAATGTAATGTATGTGCATAAAAACATAAATAGCTTTAATAAGAATAAGGATGTGCATACTTTAAATACTAGGAACAAACATAAGCTTGTAATGCCAGTTACTAGTCGTTATAAACGTAAAAACAAAACATGAAACTTAAAACCTAACAACAAGAATAATATCATTAAGTAATAAATAACAAGTAATAACGGCAATAATTTAACAAACAAAACAATTGAACTATCTCTCGTGATAGTCAACACGGAACTGTCTCAAAAACTAAAATTATTAATCAATCCCACCAAAAAAATGCGCACAAGGTAAATTCCTTGAAGCACTGAAACTTTCCACACACCATTAAAGCGTTATGTATGTTAAGACATCGCCAACGTTTATTTCATTTATGTTTAGTTATCCCTACGCCTAGTCTTCATATGGAATTTAAAAGTTATGGTTGTCATTTTTAATACAATTACACAATCAATTGTACCCTGACGCAACAAGCTAATCTTTACTGCAAAAATTATTAAAATAAATAAACCTAACTAATTGGCTACTCAGTACGCATACAATTATAAACACTATCTCATCGTTATCTTTGATTTTGTATTAGAAAATAGAAATGAAAAATGAAACTAAAAAATGAAACTTCGTACCACCAATTGGATCGATAAATCACTCAATGCCCATGTTCAAGACCAGCGTTTTTACGTGATAGGACCTATAAGAATTCGGCACACGCGAGAATATTGACCCTATTGTCAGCTGACGTTCTTTTAAGTTTCACTGCTGGTTTTTTGTTTAAGTAATTTCATAATTTTTTTATGAAATTACCGTTTAATTTAGATGTACTAACATGAAAGAGCGTGAATAAAGTTAATAAAATCTTTTGAAAAGATTATTTTTTTTCCTAGGGATCTAATTTATTTCCAACCCATGTTTTAAGCTATAGTACCTACTGTCATCGGTCTCCATTTTCGGGAGCGTTTCACAAATACCCGGTATTAGAATGAGTTCTGAGTCGTTGCAATGAACGGAAACGGAGCTATAGGAGACTGGGCATTCCTATTGGCCTCTATAGCTAATTTATATAAGTGGAAGTTTTCTTTGGAAATTATTGGAAATTGAAATACGAATACTAATTTGCCTACCACTATAAATATTATTTCTTAATAATAATTTTATTGTAGAGTTAATCCTACTCTGATTATCTAATAACTGTTAGATTAAAGAATGATATGATTATTAAACTCGGATACTACCTTATCCTAATTGCTTTGAAGTAACACAATAGGTTGATATGTAAGTAGAATCAGCGAAATAGTCATTATAGTTCAAGATCCCAGGGCCACCACACGTCACCTATTTTCTGACGAACAAAATGTCTATGATTGAGTAGTGTTAGTATGGACTATGATCGCATGCCTACCTGCAAGCTTGGTCAGTGGGCCATTTTCCAGGTATTCGATAATCAAAGTTTGTAAAAACATTACTAACCTCACGCTAATTCTCCCAGCTGATTTTTACGTAAATTTTTGATAATATCGTTGAAAGTCAGTCAATAATACTTCCAGACATTTTACGTTGGCAGTATCATTTTACAGACGCTTTAAAGCTCTCAAAAAAATTGTCAATTTCACTTACATTCTGAAGCTACATGTCTATAAACCCAATTTTAATGCCTCGGAGGGTATGAGCGCGAAGGTATTATCCGCGTGCATGAGCGTGAGTAAGACACATATTAATGTCTATAGTATGTGCCAAATCGATTGAGAAAAACGGACAATGACCTTTCGGTCGTTTAACCAGGGGTTACAAACCTTCAATATATAGGCACATTTTATATGTAGTACTTTCTTTATTTATAATGATTTTTTTATAATGATTGATATAATATATATTTATTAACTATTATTAAAAAGTTATGTGAAAGATCGCTGTAGAAGAAAAATCATCCATTGTTATAAAGTACTTTATTCATTTAACAACAAAAAACATTAATTTATAACACATATAAAGATTCGAGTGATAACGACACCGAATAAGTACGTACTTATGCAAAAGATAAAACTTTATTTTTAATATTATATAAGAACTTTATTTTTATTCGGTGCAATCATCACTCGTATCTTCACTTGATGAACTATCTGTAACATTAATTATAAAGCGATCTGCAGTTTGGTCAATTCTATCATCCATGCCACGCATTTTTTGTTCAACCTTAAGGACATGCTGAACACAGTTTTTCCATTTATCTGGCGTGATTTGAGTTAAACCATCTTTAAGTAAATTTTTAACATCTTTTAACTTGAAAGTTGTATTTTTTCGTGCAACGTACCCTTTCACATCTGCCCACACAAGTTCAATGGGGTTAAGCTCACAGTGATAAGGAGGTAACCTTACCACTGTGATGCTTTTTTCTTTTGCCATCTCGTCGGTGACGTAACTTCGATAGTTATCTTTAACTGCCTTTATTTTTTCCATTAAGTGGGTCTTTGTGTCCGAGGGCACGTATGCGATCTGTTTAGATTCTAGCCATTCCTGCATATTTTGTTTCCGCCAAGACATTGTTGGGGTTTTTTCTAAACGTCTGGAGTGGTAACTAGCGTTATCCATAACTATGACATCGCCGCTTTGCAGTTTTTCTATTACTTTTCTAAACCAGTCCTCGAAATGGAGAGCGTCCATACTCTCATGGTAGTCACCAGTAGATGATGATTCAAATACCCAATCACATCCCTCCAAAAAGCCATTTTCATTGCCAACGTGTACAACTATTAATCGCTTTCCTTTACCCGAAGGGGCTTTCGCGCCAGTAGAGTAGCCTTCTAACCGTGATTGACGAGAAGATTCAATTGTGGTGTCTTCCCATACCTTTCCCATAGTATGACCTGCGTTAATCCATGTTTCGTCAAGGTAAAAAATGTTACGTCCCTCGTTTCTTAATATTTGTATTTCTCTCAAATATCTGGTACGCCACAGAACTATCTCTGGGCGATCTATTAGACCACTTTTTCTGTTTCTCTTTATATATTTGAATTTTAAATGGCGCAACACACGTCGCAGGGAAGTTTTGCTCAAGTTTGGCAACTGGTCATCTTGATTTATACTGAGCAAAATTTTGTCTAAAGTCGGTAATTCTCCTGCAAGAAAGAACTGATGCACTTTCGCTCTTATAGCCGATTTATCAAAATCGTCCAACTTGTCAATTACAGACTTTTTTCTTTTATTAATTATTCCCTTTTCTGGTATTTTATGGGAATCTCTATACACGCTTAATACGCGATATATAGTGCTCTTGCTGACTCCTGAGATCTCCGAAACCTTTTCTACCATATTAACGTTTGAAGGATACACGTCTTCGGGCCAGGTGTTTTTGACATATTTGTATACATTAATGATAATCTCTTGTTCCCCGACCGACAAAGTGGTAGGTTTTCTCTTTTTTACTGGTGACGTTAAAGGTGCTCCAGAAGATGGGCCTGTAAATAAATGACAAAAATATACTACCATAGTACTACATCACATAAATACATATTGTTTTAGAAAATAAATACCACATGGTCACATAAAAAGAGCGCTTTAAGAAATAGAAAGGCTACGTCGTCGCATTTGTACCTATTTGTACGTACCTGCTACGTTTATTATGGGTCGGCGACGTCTCTTTCCACTTGATGTTGAAGGACCGGGTCCTTCACCAAATTCTCCTGAACTCATGTCGATTTAGTAACGACCGTCGCAGTAAAACTAATATAACAGATTCAAAAAACAAAAACTTAACGATATAACAAATTTAACAGTAAAAACTCAACTAAAACAATGCAATGAATGCTATGAATTACCCGAGACGTACACACGCAAGCGCTATCCGAACACGAATGAAAACAAAATGGCGGACCGGCCCAAAAAAGGTGACGCATCTCTGGCTGCCATTGTCACGTTTCTTTTAGAACGAACTGACGTAACGCGCGTTTTGTTTATTTTAAAGGGATGAATTTGCAAAAGCTCAATATGGTGATTATATTGCTTCAAATATTTTTTTAATATGAAACTGTTATTAAATGAATTGCTGCGTTACTTACCATAAATTGAAATATAAAATATAACACATTTTTCGCGATGTACCGTAAGATTTTACTATGTTTATAGGAACCACAGACAATATTATTTAAGAAACAAAAAAACAAAACATATGTGCTGACCTAGAAGTGGGAATAATATCAATATTTAAATATTGTTATCACATCTAAATTGAGATTTTGTAAGTTACGCCTTTTGACACTCGGCTCATATCTGAGGTCATTGTCCGTTTTTCTCAATCGATATGGCACATACTATAGAGGATGATTGACCCCTAGGATCGATCTGCCTTCTTGTAAAACGTTTTAATATAGAATAGTGTCAGTTTTAATTTAATATGGCGTCTGACTGATATAAGACATATGTCAGCCAGACAACTATTTTATAAAATAATGATAATAAATTTTATTTTATATATTATATAGAAATGCAGCTTCAGAATATAAGTATAATCTATGGGGGAGACCTATCTTCAGAAGTAGACTTTAATAGAATGTAAGAGTAGTATTATGTTAAATTTTAAGTTCAAGCAGAGGTAGTTGCAATATTTCTCGTATTTTTCTTCAGTTTTCTTAAATACGCTACTTAGCAATGTTATATAAAGAATTTTCCATATTTAAAATGGGAATATAATTGGCATTCACGACTATTTGGAAAGCAATATATATGCATAGATAGACGAAAGATTTTATAATGCATTATTACTCTGTAGTGCCGGTGTAAGAATATCCACTATCCCAAATCGTCCAGTGAGTGTCGTAAAAGGTCTCAGAGGGAAAATGAAACAGGAGATAGGTAGCAGTATCTTCCTATTTTCTACAACTTAAAATTATGAAAAATTGCGTTTGCCAACTCTCCCGCCAAGCGTGGAAACCAACCGAAATTCTCCTTATGAGGTAATTTACGGCGTAGGCCTTTTATAACACGTAATGGTGTATGAAATGGACTCTATCTTAATTCGAAATATTTACGAATTCGTAATAGAAAAGTTTCAGCTACTTCGGTTGAAACGAAAGATTTACGAAATTGTATTAAAAGAGAGGTCGTGTTGGGATCAAGAAGCATTCATGCGGAACGGGTCGGCCATGTGTGAAAGCTTAGTGAGCAAATATTTCGAGTGATAGTTGTAGGTATTCTCTTCACTCTAAAGGTGCGAAGGAATAATTAAGAATGAAATATAATATTTTCATTACAATACCAATTGCATTAATTACCTTTTAGTCTCTTACCATTACCATTCTCATAATGGTCTCTCAAAAGTTCACTGCTAAAAAAAGGAAATAATATCCATCTCCCTAGCATTCTTTTCTTGCCATGAAAGAAATATAATTTTAATATTTATTTATTATACATCCACTTATTACTATCATTACAGGATTGCCCTAATACGATAGATAAGTCATACGTTTGTTATGTTAGACATAATAAGTTTATAAAGTAAAACACACACACACACACACACACATATATATATATATATATATATATATATATATATATATATATATATATATATATATAGACACCGGCACAATTAGCGGAACACAAAAAAAAAGCAGGATTTTAAAATCTTTTACTTGAGGAACTGGCCAGTTATGATATTTTTTTAATTTATTGCCAAATTTGAAAATAGAAAATTAGGTGACATACACTTTTTTCATTCATTTGTTTTATTTTCCCGAACAATACGTTTTGTCAACTTGTTCGAGTAATAACTACGTAATTGTATTTTTTTTGAAAAATTGCACTTAATGGTTTTTTATAAATTTGTTATTCTATAGGCAATTTTGTTTATTAAAAGCTCTTTATTATGCCTGAATTAACATCACTGGAAATCATTAGGGCTGATGAAATGAGAAGAAATGGCCATACCTACAGATCGATTGCCTCAAGGCTTCGTCGACCAGTATCAACGATTCATCGCAGCATCCAGCGGTACAGATCGTCTAATTCTCTTGTGAAGAGGAGGATTCAAGGTAGAAAAAGATGTACATCGAGGCGAGATGACAGTTTTTTACAACTTGGAGTTCGTAGGAATACGCGATTAACGGCTGTACAAGCTCGAAATGAACTGGAAGACGTTCGAGGAGTACGAGTAAGTGAGCGTACAGTTCGCAGGAGATTTGAAGAAGTTGGTTTAGGGTCGTATATACCTGCCAAAGGCCCAAAACTTGAGAGACGTCACCGCGTAAACCGATTAAGCTATGCGCGAGAACATCGTCATTGGGATTTGAACGAATGGCAGCAGGTTCTCTTTACTGATGAGTGCAGAGTTCTTTTAAAACAGATCGATGGGAGACAGCGAATATGGAGACGCAAAGGAGAACGCCACATACAGTCTAATTTTGAACACACAGTGGCTTATGGTGGCGGCTCGATTATGGTTTGGGGAGGGATATGTTTGGGAGCTCGCACGGAGCTAGTGACAGTCACAGGAGGGACCATGACAGCAGAACGATACATCAGATACATTTTAGAAGAACATGTTGTACCATTTGCCCCATTTATTGGTGACGACTTTATTCTAATGCAAGATAATGCTCGTGCTCATAGTGCACAATCGGTACAGGCATATCTGAGCTACGTAGGTATACCGGTGATGCAGTGGCCAGCAAATTCCCCCGATATGAATCCGATAGAGCATGTCTGGGACTTGCTAAAAAGAAGGGTTAAATCCAGAATGCCACCCCCCAACAATCTGAATGAACTTGGAAACGCATTACTTGAGGAGTGGGAGCGGTTGCCTCAAGAAATCATCGATAACATAATCTGTAGCATGCCCAGACGAATGGAAACCGTAATCAGAGCAAGAGCGGGAAACACTCGTTATTAATTTTGCTTTAATTTTATTGTTAAATCATTCAATGCTTTTTTTTATTTTTTGTGATGGTTCATAATGATCTAAAAATTTCACTTATTTCAAATTTCTTTATTTTTCAATAAAAAATAACGAAGACTTTTCAAAGTCGCTGTTAAAAGATGTTAATCAATTTGTTATTTTGTGTCTAATTACATTTTCGTCAAATATATGCGTTATTATCTCATAGTCTCACTTTTTTTTCTGTTCTGCTAATTGTGCCGGTGTGTATATATATATACAGGTTGTCCAAGTGATGGTGGATAATCTGGTACGTACGTGTTCGGGCGGGGGGGAACGTGGCCTCGGTTCCCTAAAAAAAAATTCTATCACAAACGGTTCGCTATATACGTATTTTTTTCACCACAGGTGCTTAAACTTAGCAGTTAAATAAAGTAAAATATTTAAACTTATGTTTAGTGCCGTCTTGTAAAATACTACCCATAGTAGTTTAAAACTTTTAAGGGTAATTTAGAAACATTTTTATAAGATAACACATTAAAAGAAAAAAAATCCGATCTAGACATTAAACTGCGGACGTGAAACCACAAATGTGAGCAGAAGTACGAATTTTCGGAACTTTATAAAACATGGCGTAGACCGCGAACCGTTCAGGGTTTAATTTTTTTTAGCGAACCGAGACCACCCCCCCCCCCCCCCCCCCGACCGAACACGTAAATACCAGATTATCCACCATTTCTGGGACAGCCTATATATATATATATATATATATATATATATATATATATATATATATATATATATATATATATATATATACATATATATATTCCGGCCAACTTCGCCATCAAGATATCATTATCCACCGTATCAAATGCCTTACGAAAACCGTAATAGGCCACATCAACTTGTATCCCTGCATCAACTGCTGGGACTACTTGTGACATTAAATGCAGCAAGTTCCCGGTTGTACTTCGACCATGGCGGATACTATGTTGCGAGTCAGACAGCAGAGCTTTTAACTGAATATACAAGCAGTAGTAAAGAGCCGATTCGAATACCTTGGCTGGTGTGCATAATATCGCTATAGGTCTGTAGTGACTAGATTCCGGACCTCTACGACCTTTCGGCACTAGAACAACTCGAGTGAGCTTCCACATATCAGAAGAGGTCGCGGTCACGATGCAGATATTAAATAAATGTATTAACGGTTTTACCAGAGCAAAGCGAGAGAGTATGTTAAAATAATAATAATAATAATAATATTTATCGGGAAAACGTCACCGAGTACGGGAACAAACTTGTGTATGAAGTCGAGTCTTTGCTGAACAAAGTCTCGGATTGGGGACGACTAAATCGAGTCCAGTTTAATCCTCAGAAGACACAAGTTTGCGCGTTTACCGCTAAAAAAACCCTTTGTCGTATCTCTTCAGTTTCATGGCACTCCCCTTCTTGCCTCAGCTAGTATCAGAATCCTCGGAGTCGACATATCGAGTGATTTGCAGTTTCGTGGTCACTTGGAAGAGAAGGCCGAATTGGCCTCTAAAAGCTTGGCGTGCTCAGGAGAGCGAGACAGTATTTCATGCCGGCACATCGCTTGCAACTTTACAAAGCGCAAATCCGGCCTCACATGGAATACTGTTCCCATCTCTGAGCAGGGGCTCCCCAGTGCCAGCTCCTTCCACTTGACCGCATCCAACGCAGAGCGACTCAAATCGTCGACGACCGAGTCATTTCCGATCGGCTCGATTCATTGGCACTGCGAAGAGATGTTGCATCCCTTTGCATTTTCTTTCGCATTTATCACGGGAAGTGCTCTGAGAAATTGTTCGGATTAATCCCAGCCACCAAATAACACGAACGCACATCGCGGCGGAACTTCCGATACCATCCAAACCACTTGGATGATTGGCGGTCCATCACTGTGCGATTTAGAAGACGTTTTCTTCCTAGCACGACTTTCTTGTGAAATCGATTACCGTCAGCGATTTTTCCAGTTCGATACGACTTAGGGACCTTCAAGAAAAGAGCCTACTCCTTTTTAAAAGGCCGGCAACGCATCTGCAATTCCCCTGGTTCCCCTGGTGTTGCAGTTGTTCATGGGTGGTGGAAGTCACTTACCATCAAGTGAGTAGCATGCTCGTTTGCCCCCTCTCCTATTAAAAATTTATTAAGGATGAATCTGAATGAGAGTAAGAAATTGTGTGATAAGAGAAGAGTTTTGCAAGAGGTTTGCAAGATGATGTTGTGACCAGGATTAAGAAGGGAATGCTTCGGTGGTTTGGTCATGTAGAAATAATGAATGAGGAAAGAGTGACAAAGCAAATTTATGTTGCAGAGTTGAACGGAAGAGTCGGGAAGGGACGCCCTAGGTGCAAGTTTATCGATCAAATTGGCGATATATTGAAAATAAGTCAAATCAAGTGTAACTTTAACTGACGAACGTCTATGCGTAGGTATATAGATGTGGAGGTAGCGTGAGAAGAGGAGAGAGAGGAGGAAGTGTATCAGGATCGTACCAAATGGAAGTCCATAGTCTCTGCCTATCCCTCTGTGTGACAGGCGTGAGTGTTTATGTTAATGTTTTATATTAAATTTTTAGTTTCTAATTTAAAATAAATTCAATTATTCCCACCCATTAAGAAATTTCTGCCTTTTCTAGGAAATTTGCCTCAGAAACCGGATTTCAGTCGCTTCCCTGACAGTATATAAGCACCGCGAGAAGACAAGCCTATTATCAAAAGCTTTTGATAGAGTATGACATGATGGCCAAACTATATAAAATAGGTCTCCCTGATCGTCTTGTACGTCTCACGGCCTCTTACCAGATGGATCGTAACTTTCGTTTTAGATACGAAGGCACGCTCTCTTCTCAGCGCCCTATCAAAGCTGGTGTCCATCAGGGTTCAGTACTTGCTCCTCTTCTGTATATCCTGTTCACCAATAACATTCCCATCCCGTCGAAAGGTGTTCAGCTCTCCCTCTTCGCAGACGACACTGCCCTCTTTTGTAAAGGTATCTCACTACTTTTCATACGGAATAAGATCCAAAAGACAATTGATGTCTGATGTGAACCTGGAGAAGAGCTCTTTCTCTTTGATCATAAACGACGCCACCTCTCTATCATTCCGCCAATCCGTATGCTAGGTACCCCCCTGTGCCCTAGCATACATCCGCCAAATATTTTGGTGTCACCCTTGACACGAGGCTCACCTTTGGGCCCCATGTCAAAAGAGTAACCCGTAACGCACGTTTTTATTTGAGTAGGCTCAACAGTATGCTAGGCCGACACAGCAAAATGTCCATCTGAAACAAGAAAACCCTTAATAAGGCCTGTATACGACCAGTCATGACTTAGACGGGCCCTATATTTGCTCACGCTGACCCCAAAATCATAAACGACCTCCAAATAGTTCAAAACCTGTTCTATCGACGAGCTACAAACGCGCCCTGGTGCGTCCATAACGCAGACCTCCATCAAGACTTAGAGCTTCCCACAGTCCAACAATTTATAAAAACACTCTTTGAGAACTTCTTCAAAGCCTCAGAGTCTCACTCCAAACACTTCATTCGTGAGGCAGCTACTTATGCAGCCCCACTTGCATCTCGCTATCGAGTCGAGAAACTATCTCTCGGACCCGCCAAATAAGCTTTCGACCGACTGGAAATGCCCCTGGCGGCTCAGGCCGACTTTTCTTAATTTGCCTTAGTTAGGTTCCTCCTCAGCGGCTCATCGCCCCCTGCGCCCCCTTTTCCCTAAAGACGGTCGCTTCCGATTCAGCAGAAAGGCTTCATAATCCAATGCCAGTCTCAAAGGGTATTTAAAGGGTAGGTACTTAGGTAAGGTTAGGCTAGTCGCAGTGAGTCTCACATTAACACAACAGCCGGCTGTCGTGGTATGCTTAGAGCATTCACCACCTCCTTCTCGTTTCTGAGGGTAGCCCTTTTCAGTTCCTTCTGGGCGCAAAAAGAAAAACTGGCCTACTCATTATAAATGCAAAATTTGTCTCGATATCACGTGTAGCCCAAGCGCTGCGATCATTTACGGTACAATTGAACAGTACTTTGTAGTTCAAAATCAATTTGAAATCTTTTTAAAAATCTTTTTTTATAAAACTGTGCTTTTCAGTGCAATTGTTTGTGTTCCGCATTTCTAAAATTCATACGAGTACACTAGATTTCTAATACTTTCAATTTGATTTTTTATTGTTTTTTTTATTAAGTCTGCATTTCAGCGCAAAACACTGAATATATTGAACATGTAGAAATGTGTAATTGAGTATAGTACAGAGACTAGTTTTGTAGTTAGGAATAATATTAATTCATTTTCACGAATTAATTATTCAACGAGTCAAGGATGGAAGGACGTCAGAGCCAAGACTGTCCTAGCGGCGGCCGCGCCGTCCGTTTTATACAAGCAAAACAAGCGCCACTGCAGGTGCAATGGTGCAGGTGTGCGGAACACGTGTTATTTACAAGAATTCTATCTAACTGCACCGACGGCTACCGCGCCGCACGTGCAATGGTGCTGGCCCCGTCACGGCCATACTGACATGCGTGCGTCCTCGCACGCGCTCCATCACAATTTTATTTATCTGTAGACAAAAAACATCGTTCGACTATCCTGACATAACAGCGTCTGGTCCGGTCTATATTGACCCTTCAGACTTGGGTGACAATCAGTTTTTTTCCGGCAGTAAGCCCCACAAAACTTTAATCAACTTTATGCGAGATCGGAATGATAAGTCTGTAGCTTTTCTATTTTCTCTTTTTTTTTCAAGGACCGGCACAAAGCCCTGCAATGATAGTAAGAACTATTTTTTTTCTTACTCTTTTTTTTTCAAGTACTATTTGCTAGTCCGGAATCACTATTCCCTGTAGCTATATCATTGGACGGGCAAACGCCCTACAATGATAGTAAGAACCACTTTTTTTTCTTACTCTCTCTTTTTTTTTCAATTCAATATAGAACAGGTACAGGCCAACCATACCGCAAACATGTACCTGTCACAATCACACAAAAGTGTATCGTGAGGAACGTAGTGACATGATAACACCTAAGTATATAAACCAACAGTAAGACGACACATCCCAGTGCAGCACAGACCAGCCTTCCTGCAACTCCATGTTCCTTTCCTGCACAAGAATAATTACTTCGCTAGAGTGTTGCAGCGTCTCTAGTATTTTCTAGATGTACAGATACGGCTACCTCTGACTGTCGCACGTCCTCGTGCGGTTGACAGTGAACAGCATACGGTCTATCAATTATCACCACCTGCTAACAGATATAAACTCTTGTTAAATATTACAACGGTCGACCATCCCAGACTTCATTTAAGTCATGAACGCGCCAATATGGCTACCTTCAGGCAAACGCATTCCAGCTTTTCGTTCTGCTGCGTTCGTGCCACAATCGCGCCAGCGAGCCATCGCGCCGTAGCCGTACTAGCTCTAGCGAATCGTTGCACTGCTTTGTAAAATTAAAAGAAATCGAGATAAATGTATTGCGAACCATGGAATTCCGAGCTTCCAAAATTCATCACATATTCTCTTAAGAACGGCAACTGTATGACATTTGAAAATATTGCAAAAAAAAAAAACAGAAACTATGTGTAGAGGCAAATACCACAACATATTTCAAAGGGAAGGAGGCAACTGCGCAAAATCTACGAAAGTCGACCTCAGACGTCCATTTACAGCGCCAAAGCACCATTTGTTCGGCGGCCGCTTAAATTTCCCTTCCGTAAGATCAGCCGATAAGTTACCGTCTGTAGCGGTGTAGGCTCAATCTTACCAGCGCTCGGCCGTACCTGACCATGTTCGATTAGCCGTCACAACATCTTCCTCATTGATCATTGTTGTAGAGACTTCTACGAATCCCTCGACATCAAATCCCAATCTTGTCGATGACACAATATTCGGAGCAAACTGCAACACTGATCAACACATTAGAACACAAAAATGTCACTTATTATTTTCAATTCATAGCGTGTTAAAGTTAATCCTTTATTTTGGTACATCCCTTAAACGTTTTGAACTTCAAAATATAGCAAATGATAATCATGTTTCGCGTGAACTACCAAATTACAACATAACTTGAATAGACATTTGTTAACATATTTAGGTACATCAAGAAATAATGAAAATACTTGCGGGGTACTTTTAATACAAATCGAACAAATTAATTTAAAAAAATTGGCTTAAATAATTTCACTTTATCTTTTCTCTACACTTTAATTATACGAAAATATCGTAAGTAGCATAGCAAATTTCATTACGGTATTTAACATAAAAACAGATTCATCAATGCGGAATGCATTACAGTCTTCCACAAACGTAATAATCCTCATACTATTCGAAGATTAAATGTGGGCAAAAATGGGGACTTTATCCCACTTCTGATGTAGAAAGGGTAATTGTGTATAGTACAGAGACTAGTTTTGTAGTTAGGAATAATATTAATTCATTTTCACGAATTAATTATTCAACGAGTCAAGGATAAACTAGTAAAGGAATACGACAAGCGCACCGTTCCACGTCAGAGCCAAGACTGTCCTAACGGCGGCCGCGCCGTCCGTTTTATACAAGCAAAACGAGCGCCACTGCAGGTGCAATGGTGCAGGTGTGCGGAACACGTGTTATTTACAAGAATTCTATCTAAATGCACCGACGGCTACCGCGCCGCACGTGCAATGGTGCTGGTCCCGTCAAATATATAGAGTTTGTTTGTCATTATAGGTATATGGATTTTGTTTGTCATTTATCACAATGAATGTTAAATTATTGAAAACTGATGAGTCTATGGTGCCTCACGTCGTAGTTCCTATAATTGGAGATGGAAGCTGTCTGTTTAGGGCCATCTCCTATCTATGGTATGTCACACAGTTAATGGCCAGAGAAACACGCGAGCAAATCGTTAGCCATGTGATGGCCAACTGGGAAGAGTTTGTCATTATTTCCCATGACATTAACGCGGAAAATTACTCCAGCGCCGCTGAATACTGCATTGACATGTCACGCTCTTTTACTTATGGTAGTTTATGTGAGCTGGAAGCGGCAGGGCAACACTTTCCATGGGTTTTTGAAGTTTACCGCAAGGGTGAGCTGTATGAAAGTTTTGGTACTGCGGGTAATCCCGTGGAACGACCACGTTTTTCACATGGTCTATCATGTGGTCATTTGGATGTTTACGTACGTAGTAAATTGGACGCGACAATATCCGAGCCCACCTCCTATTCTTCACTTTAGAGGAGGAGAATTGAAATGATTACTATCTCGCCGCCACCACCAGAACCAGATTGTGACTAGAATAGAATAGAATAGAAGTCAATATACAATATGAGTAATTCTTATTGAAAGTTATTTTTACTTTACCACTGGTTCAAAAAGAACCCTCTGTCCTGAGAAGAACCAGCAAAATACCTAGCGGGACTTTTTTAATAAATTTTACAAAATAAATAATTACAAAACTATTTACAATATTTATTTTAGAAACTGCTTGGAAGTGACCACCTCATTCCCGGGGGTTATTATCAACCATGTATTAATTTATACTGTAATAACCCTTTTAGTACAGTTTCAGCTTAACAAAACATTTAAACTTGGTAATAGAGAGAACCTGTACACTTTCCGGGACTCTGTTGTAATAGCGTATACATTGCCCCAAGAATGAATTACTGACTCTGTGGAGTCGAGAAACTGGTATCACTAGCTTGTGTTTGTTCCTAGTGTTTACAGAATGCACATCACTTTTTTACTAAAACTAACTTTGTTTTTGTGAACATACATTAAATTTTCGTAAATATACTGAGAGGCCTAAGTTAAAATATTTATTTCTTTAAATTTATCTCTAGGGGGCTCTCTCGGTTTTAGGTTGTAAATAGCTCTAATGGCCCTCTTCTGTAAAACAAAAATAGTTTTTGAATCAGACGCATTTCCCCATAGCAAAATCCCATAAGACATTATGCTATGGAAATAACTAAAATAAACAAATTTAGCTGTCTCGACACTAGTGAGACCTCTAATCTTTTTTACAGCATAGGCTGCAGAATTTAGTTTGCTTGCTAGTTTGGATATATGGGGGCCCCACTGGAGCTTTGCGTCGAGAGTGATGTCATGAAAAACAGTGGATACAACAGGTCTCAGTTGCTCCCCATTAAAAAACACATTGGTATTCAGAGTTTTAACATTCGTTCTTGTAAACTTAATAAAATTAGTTTTATCTCCGTTTAAATGTAGATTATTAACGTTAAACCAATGCACTAATTTTGATATAGCATTATTCATTTCGTCACATTTCAATGATTGACGTTTAAATTTAAAAATCAAGGAAGTATTATCAGCAAATAATACTATATCATGACTTTCTTTATAGGATAACGGTGAAAAACGAGCACACAATCCACCTGATGGTAAGTAGTTGCTGCGGCCCATAGACATTGACATCTATCCTCTATTACAAATCAAAATGCCATCTGCGTTTTCAACCGTGAGGACTAAGATGGAATGCCTCATTTCCAGGAAAAAGGGCCTCCGGCCACCTGCACTCACCAAGCGAAACGCAGAGGTGAACCTCTAATTCACGCTGGTTTTCTGTGAGGTCGTGGTACCACCCCGGTTCGAGCCGGCCCATCCGTGCGACAGCAAAAGTTGCCGCGTGGCTCTACCACTGTTAAAAATATGTTTTTACATAATCTCTAAATATAACACTACTATTATATTATCTTTCATCATAAAGCTCGTATAAGCTATGCCTTTTTTTATAAATTACTACTGTCGCCCATTCATTAAATGATTTGCAACTGTTAAAAAAGAAAGTTTTTGAAGTAAATATTCTACTAAATTTACAACTTATAATTTTAAATAATGTAGCATACAAATAATTAGCACTATTTTTAAACGAAAGTGATGGAAGTCTTTTTATTATATTACTTCTAAACCTCTCCAAGCAATGTTCATTTATTAGAACAAACACAACTTTATTATATTTCTGTTTTTTTGTGTATGCAAGGTAGTGATACCAACTGTTCACAGTGATCTGAACTTAAATTTTGAATAATTGATTTATGCAAGGGCTTAACATCTGTAAAAATGTTATCTTTACAGGTTGCACTAGGCCCAGCAATACGTGTTGATTCTAAGAATAAATTTTCAAGATTATACGATTTAAACAATGAGCTAAACTTAATACTCATGGAAGAAGTTTCAAGGAGATTGATATTAAAGTCTCCACATATTACAACAGACTGTTTACTAAGTTCGAGTAAAACTTCTTCCACAATCCTTTCAAAATGGTCATAAGTAGCACATGGGGGTCTGTAAACACTTACAACAATGAGGTGCTCGAGCTCGACACAAGCCATTTCTACAGTTCGTTCAACAGAGAGGCTCAGGCTCACAATATCCTTACGTTCTTTATATAATAAACTTATCTGCTAATATTAAGGAGCCACCACGTAAACTTTTTTTTATATTGAAGGAACTGACCACCTGGTGATTTCTGAAATTAAACATGAAATTATAATCTTTTAGCCAATGTTCAGAAATACAAAGGATGTGTATATTGTTACTATTTAAAACACAATTCAACTTCCAATTCTTGCCCATCATGCCTTGTATATTTTGAAGTACCAGGTGTAAACAATTTTTATTACTTATTTGTGGGCTGTATTCAAAATTAAGCAAACTCTTATTATTGCTAGAGATTGCTTCTATTGTCACATTCATTAATTTAAATTAGTTGAAACTGATTTCAAATGTCAAATGATTATCATGTTCAATAAAAGCAGTCTTGGCAGCGAAAACCTTGGCTGAGATTGAACTTGGCTCATCACTCATCTCTTTATCAATCATCATCTCTTACTGTTTTTACCAAATGGCCTAGAAAACGTCGTGCAAGATGCTTCGACGCTACTCGGATAAACAACTTTAAAATGCTTGTAAAAAGTATGCGCAAAAACACCCAGCTGTGAACAGAAAAGCAGTGGCTCGGTACCAGCAAGCTCACCTTGAGGTGCATAGGGCATCACAGTCTTGATATGAGTAAAATAATCCTGGAAGACGAGTTGAAAGGAAGCAATGTTCTTGGAAAATCAAGGTTCACTATGGCATGGCATATGATATCGAGAGTATGAAAACGAGAGCACCGTGGACTTGGGTTCCATGACCAACAAGTGTCGGTAATGCAATGCTCTTAAGTGGAAGGAGGAGGCACCCGGCATGTGCTGTAGCGCTGGTAAGGTGCAGCTCCCGTCTTATGAACCCGAACCTACAGCCTACCCGAGCCTCTCTACAGCTTGATAATGAATAGACATCCAGAACGTGACCATTTTATGAACGGTATACGTAAATATAATAGTTACTTTCAAATGACTTCATTCGGTGCCAAACAGTTAATAAAGGACGGTTTTATGCCTTCATTTAAAGTTCAGGGCCAATTATACCACTTGGTTGGAAGTTTGTTGCCAGCACCTCAAAGTAAACCACTATTCTTACAAATATATTTTGTTGGCGAAGACGACAGAGAAGTACAATTGAGGTGTTATAACCATCCTTATGTAAAATCTGGCTTAGTCAGGCAACTACAAGGAATGCTATACACGTTTAACGCTTATGCAAGAGACTTTAAGATTGCCCTGGACAAGATGCCTGCAACGTCTAAAACATTCAAAGCAGTCATTAATGCCGAGAGGAAGCCACCAGACAGCCATGGGAGTCGCTTCAATGCACAAACGTCAAATGAGATTGCCTTAGTAATGGTTGATCAACAATTTGAGAAACAAGACATTATCCTTGAGAGCCACGATAACTCATTGGAGCGCATTAGTGAGATCCACCGTTCGTACGACGCCCTGCAGTATCCGCTTTTGTTTTTCCGTGGCGAGGATGGGTACTCCATTTCTTTACCTCAGCGTAATCCTGGACCAATCAAGCACTTCAAAAGACAGTTTTTGCTATGAGTTTCTATTCTTTCTGTATAATCATAAAACAAGGAGGAGATAATCACCTAGTGTATTTCCGTTCCCTTTTTAGTCAGTTTTTAGTTGACATGTACGCCAGAATAGAAACGGAAAGATTGAACTATATCAAGAACAACCAGGCGCAGCTGAGGGCAGACAATTACATACACTTGCGGGATGTCATAGGGAGGCAGGATACTGATGGTGAGCAGCTAGGTCAAAAGGTGGTCCTGCCGTCATCTTTTACCGGGGGACCACGTTATATGCACGAGCGTACACAAGTCGCCATGACATACGTGCGCTAATACGGACGTTCTGGTCTTTTTAAAACTTTTGCGTGTGCAAAGTCAGCACAGTTATGTTTTTACTTGGCCAAAAGTCACATGATCGCTATGACATTATAGCCAGGGTATTCCACCTTAAGGTGATAAATATGATGGCTCTTCTAACCAAAGGTAATCTATTTGGGACGATTCGTTGCTTTATATACTCGGTCGAATGGCAAAAACGGGTCTTCCCCATATTCACATCTTACTATGGCTAGAGCAGCGTATCACCCTAGACAAAATTGACAATTTTATTAGAGCTGAAATACCTGATCCTGAGCAAGACACTCTCCTCTACAATATTGTGAAGGTCAAGATGATATATGGCCCTTGCGGTAGTTTAAACCACAAATCGCCCTGCATGAAAGATGGTAGCGGCAGTAAGAGGTATCCTCGACCACTTCTCAAGGAGACACAGGCAGGAGACGATGGATATCCGCAATACAGGAGGTTGTCTCCAGCAGATGGTGGTTACACAATAAAAATAACTAAATTAAGTTGGATAACCGCTGGGTGGTGCTTAACAATACCGTCCTGTTACGTACTTTCAATTCTCATATTAATGTGGAGTACTGCAGCTCTGTTTAGTTTATCAAGTATATTTGTAAATACGTGAACAAGGGTAGTGATCAAGCAGCCTTTACTATAGACAATGAGAAAGATGAGGTGAAAATGTACGAAAGCGGCCGGTACATAAGTAGTTCCGAAACAGTTTGAAGGATCTTAAGCCTTCCTAATCATGAAAGGTTCCCTCCCGTATTACATCTCGCTGTTCACCTTGGAAACGGCCAACGTGTATACTTTACCTCTAATAACCTGTCAGAAAAAATAATGTGTCCACATTATACAACGCTGTTAGCATTTTTTGAAATCTGCAAAATGGAAAATTATGTCAAGACACTGCTTTACTCTGAAGTTCCTTCTTACTTTGTCTGGAACATAAATAAACTTTGTAGAAGGAAAAGAGAGCAGGTTGTAGAGGGCTGGCCCGGATTGAGAAAAGAGCACGTTCTGGGTAGGGTCTACAACACCATTCATCCAAACAACACCGAGTGCTACCACCTACGCCTGCTGCTCCATGAAGTTAGAGGACCGACATCTTTTGAAGACTTAAAGACAGTGAATGATATCCTCCATCCAACATTTCAGTCTGCATGTAAGACTCTTGGATTGCTCGAAGACGATAAGCACTAGAACACTACTTTAGAGGAAGCTGCATTATGTGACTCTCCTTTGAAGCTGCGAGAGCTATTTATAATAATGTTAATTTTCTGTCAACTCTCTGATCCTTTAAGCCTTTCGGAGAAATACAAAGACAATCCTCTCGGAAGACTCCAACGGTAACTGGAGAGAGAACTGCAAGATAGTGCGCAATTGCTCATTGACGAAGTGTACAACAGATGCTTGATATTGATCGATGATGCAGTGTTAGCTCAAGCAGGTTAAAACTTGGCACAATATGGATTGCCTCAGCTAAAAAGATCTGCAGCAACTTTTGGTAATCGAGAATATCTGAGGGAGACCAATGACCTCGGTATTCCGAGAGAAGTGGTGTCCTCTAATGAGGAGTTACTGACGGATGAACAGCTTTACGTTTATCAGCAGATCCTTGGCAATATTGACAAAATTAAAAAAATAATTTTATGGATGCTCCTGGTGGCACTGGAAAAACCTTCCTTATCAATTTGCTATTGGAAAAAGTAAGAAGTAATCTCAGCTCGCCTTAGCTGTCGCGTCATCAGGAATCGCAGCAACACTGTTGGAGGGAGGCAAGACAGCTCACGCTGCCTTCAAGCTCCCGTTAAATCTTATCCCTCTCAAAACTCCACTCTGCAACATTTCAAAACAGAGTAATGTGGCCCAAGTGCTGCGCGATTGTAAACTTATAGTTTGGGACGAAAGCAGGATGGCGCATAAAGGGGATTTCGAAGCTCTAAACAGATCTCTGAATTTGTGGTGCGGTGAATCGGTGTATATACCGCGGATACCACTTATACCAACGGAGTATCCATTCGAGTTTAAAAGATTGCAATTCCCCCTTAAGGTCTGTTTTATAATGACGATCAATAGGTCTAAGGGTCAGTGACTGAAAACAGCAGGAATTGATCTTAGGGGGATGTGGTTCTCGCACGGCCAGTTATACGTGCCCTGCTCGAGAGTGAGCTCATCTAACCACTTGGTCGTGTAAGCATCTGATAGCAGAACCTCTAATGTAGTATAAAAGAAGTACTTTCAGCATAGACTGAAAAAATAAATAGTCTTAACCCTTAGGTACTTCCTTAGGTAGGTTTCCTGCGCGAGCGAAGCCGCGGGCAAAAGCTAGTAGATTATAATGAGTGTGACAAAATATCGAATTAAATCAGTACTTTTAGCAATATTCAGCCGAAGAATTATCCGTTGCTGGTTACAAACATCTCTAGTTTTCTTGAAAAAGCCTGCTTGTTTATTTATAACACTTAAAATGAGAGCAGCAGAAGTTATTTTAGGTCGTAATAACTCAAGTTGTAAGTAAGTTCAGTAACACGAGGCCAAACACGATGGCAATAGAAATAATAATTAGTAACACAATTTTAAATACCCATATTATCAAATAGATTTTTATTAAATATTAGCTGTAAATTCACTTGTGGAATGGTATCTTGCTTTCATTTTAGTAACGAGTTTTACAAATTACGTACGCTGATTATGACTAAAAATAATAATTATTATATAATGGTTTCTTATTTTTACGCGAAGACTACACATTAAATGAAACTAATTTTACGGATTTTATCGTTTTATATCTATAACTAAAATCAATAATATTCAAACTACAAATAATGATTTCATTTTTTTTGTTTAAAAGTTTAAAATACAGAGATAAGATTTAAACAACACAACAGACTTTGGCATATTATATCAATTTTAGTTCCCGGTACGAATAATGGCGGCGCCTATAATGTTGAAATAAAATGTCAATTCAGAATGTGATTTGACGTCGGATTTTACTTTGAAAATTTATTTTTTGATAGTTTTTACAAAGTGAAACTTGATTAAAAAAAAATTAAAAAAATGTCATTTAATCATAAAATGTTATAAGAAAACAGTTTGTGCATTAAACATTAAAAGCTGTAGATAACTACTTAAATCTGAGGGATAAAACTGACAAGGGTAGACATAAATTAGTCTCGTAATATTGGATTTAAATTTGGACGACTTAAGTCGGGTAAGTATAGTATGGGCAGCAAGATAGTGTAAGTAAGACACATAAATCAAGAATTTCGGGACTTAAATGACTGCCACGGTTACCCGTCGTTGCCTGTTAAACGAAAGTCGAAATATAATTGAAGCAGTATGAATATACATTTGAAACAGTAAAAGAAGAAAGTTTCAACCTGGCTCAAAAAAGAGAAAGTTTCAAATGGCTCTAATCAGTCGCTGTTTTTTTATTTATTTGTTATTATGAAGAATCTGCTGCCCATCTCCTGAGCTTCGCGATGTTAGCACCTCACGTGCGGAATTTTGATTGACCAATTATACCATCTGAAAGGTCAGAAATTGGTCATGAAAGGTCAGTCGGTCTTATTAATTGGTCAGCGTTAGAAACATTTTTATTAAGGGTTAAAGTTTTTCAAGGTCATTGAGAAATTTTAGCACCTCAATCGCGAAAAAAATAAAATATTTCACCTATGCGCGATCGAGAAGCATTCGCTGATAATTGGTCAGCTAGTATAAATATTTGGTCAGTTTAATTTAATATAAAAAAAAATTTTATATTAAATTAAACTTGTTGTAAAAAGTTGAGCTCAGCGATGTTAGCACCTCATGTGCGGAATTTCAATAGATTTCGATTCGATTAATAATTTTATATAAACATGATTTTTCGGGTTCCGTGCCTCAAAAAGGAAAAACGGAACCCTTATAGGATCACTTCGTTGTCCCTCTGTCTGTCTGTCAATTTTCTCAGGAACCAGTGGAGGTGTCAATCTGAAATTCATTTCAAATACTCAAGTCTACTGTCCCTTCGAGCAGTGAAAAAATCAAACTTCTAAGCCAACACAATCAAAAGATACAGCCGTTTATACCGCAAATTTTCGACATTCGGAAGGGAATCAAAACCTTCAGGGTACTTCCCGTGAACTCAGAATCTTGAAATTTGGTACAAAGCAACGTTTTATAGCACAGACAAAGGAAAAATTGGGAATAGCATAAATTTTTCGTTACATCATAATAAAAATATTTATAATAATTTTAAACTTATATGCCTACGGATTTGTTCGGAACCCTCGGTGCGCGAGTCCGACAAGCACTTGGCTGGTTTTTTTTTAATTAGAAATATTTTATTTATATAAAAAATTACCATATTTTATTTACATAATATACATTTATTATAATTTAAGTTTTTCACCTCTAACTTTATATTAATGCTCTAAAATATATTAGTACAAGGCTGCTTAAAATACCGAAAATTTCTCCATTTTTTAACATTATATATATATATATATATATATATATATATATATATATATATATATATATATATATATATATAATGGTTAAATAGCAATATATAATAATTGAAAAAAATTAATCATTACTAAACAAAACAAAATTTAACTGACATTTACATTCCATGATTTCCCACATGATAGATGAAAAGTTTTAAAATAGATTGAGTTACAATTAACCGTCCCAAAGCATGCGCGTTACGACAATGCCAACTTATTTAATTTTTTTCTAATATTAAATTAAACTGACCAAATATTTATATAAGCTGACCAATTACTCGTATCAGCGAATGCTTCTCGATAGCGCATATTTTTTATTTTTTTCGCGAATGAGGTGCTAAAATTTCTCAATGACATGAAAAACTTTAATCCTTAACAAAAATGTTTCTAACGCTGACCAATTAATAAGATGGACTGACCTTTTATGACTAATTTCTGACCTTTCAGTTGGTATAATTGATAAATCGAAATTCCGCACATGAGGTGCTAACATCGTCGAGCTCAACTTATTTAATTTTTTTTTTTTAATATTAAATTAAACTGACCAAATATTTATATAAGCTGACCAATTATAAGCGAATGCTTTTCGATTGCACATATTTTTAATATTTTTCGCGAATGAGGTGTTAAAATTTCTCAATGACCTTGAAAAACTTTAACCCTTAATAAAAATGTATCTAACGCTGACCAATTAATAGGATCAACTGACCTTTTATGACCAATTTCTGACCTTTCAGATGGTATAATTGGACAATCGAAATTCCGCACATGAGGTGCTAACATCGCGGAGCTTATCTCCTGATTGTTTCCGTCTGTCGTCCCTTGCGACACTACAGATGATATTCTTTTTAGTTAGTTTTTTTTTTATTTTTTTTTATGTTTTATAATTTCGAAATGAAGAAATATTTAAAATATTGAATTATACTAGTTTTCAAAGAAATGGAAATTTCACAATGAGGCAAGCAATTTAAAAATAAAAGACGCGTAGTCAACCAAGAAATTGGTTGACCAAATACTGAGGTTAAATGTCTATTTCAAGAGGGTTATATCGGCTGCGGGCTGTTCGAAAGAGATACCGCGGCTCCGGAACGTAAGGGCACTGAAGGAACACGGATGGTTTTTAGTCAGTAAAAGTCTGACACTCCCTTCCGCTCCACCCAGAGCGAAAGGCGTCATTTGATGATTTTCCATCCGCAAAAAAAAAGAGGGTTATATCGGTAGATAAAACCAATCTTAGTATAAATATTACGTTATTTGTTTTTCTTTCTCATAGAATTTAGAAAAGGCTTAATAAGACTAGAAAATTATTCACAAAAATGCTATTTATATAAATAATCCAACGGAATTATTGGAATATTATTTCACCACGGAATGTTAACAGTTATTTGTAGTGAATTAAAAGATATTTGTAACGGAAATATTGCCTAGATTCTATGTTTTATATATATATATATATATATATATATATATATATATCCTACCCTCCCCTGACCTAGGTACACGAGAATAAACGTTGTATGTCATTTTCATTCATTTTTAGTCTTCTATTGCATGCTTTAAGCGCGAAGCGCGCAGGTATATTCTGCTAGGGCCTATAAATTAAGAATCCAACGTTCTGTCGCTAGAAATTGTATCTAGCAATAATATTATACATATAAATGATATAAATAGTACATTGTCAGAAAGATAAATGATTGTTGAACTTCATCATCATCATCATTACAGCCCTTCACAAGTCCACTGCTGAACATAGGCCTCCCCCAAAGAATGCCACAAAGCACGGTCCTGAGCCACCTGCATCCATCGACTTCCTGCATATCTTACCAGGTCGTCACTCCATCTAGTGGGGGACGCCCTACACTTCGCTTGCCGGTACGAGGCTGCCACTCGAGAACCTTTCTTCCCCATCGGTTGTCGGTTCTTCGAGCTATATGGCCGGCCCATTGCCACTTCAGCTTACTAATCCGTTGGGCTATGTTGGTCACTCTGGTTCTACTGCGGATATCCTCATTTCTGAGTTTATCACGCAGAGAAACTCCGAGCATAGCCATCTCCATAGCTCGCTGAGCGACCTTGAGCTTCCTCATACGGCCAGCAGTGAAGGACCACGTTTCAGTTCCGTAAGTCATCACTGGCAACACGCACTGGTTGTACAATTTCGTTTTAAGGTTTTGAGGTATGTCTGATTATTGTTGAACTTATTAATATTTTTTTAAATCGAGTATTTACTACTTTGACATAAAAAGGGTATTTATTGGCTTTTGATGTGGATTTATCAAGTTCCGATGGCGGCGCAAACACGATAATTTTGAAAATATCTATTGATCAACTCAATCTATTTTAATAGCTCTTTATCTATCACGTGGGATGCCATGGAATATAAATGGCAGTTTAATTTTGTTTTGTTTCGTTACAATTAATTTTTATCGGCTAAAAATGACGGAATTATCGGTGATTAGAGAGCCTTGTATTAATTTATCTTACTAAATAGGCCGAGCCACAGCCACAGAGTACTTTATTAACTCCGGGCTCAAATGCCGTCGTGATTGGTCGGTTGTAACAGCGGCCCGTGCTAAAAATATCGATCGCCGTAGAAATACAGAATATTATATAAAAATAAATAAATACATAAGGAAAGTACAAAAATTTATAAGAAATAAGATAAATACCAAAAATTATGTTAATGTATATGTGAACTTAAGTTGTATTCAATTGAGGTCGATAATATAAAAAAATGTTATGAGACTGACGTAGAGTGCCTTAAATCAGAAATATTATCATTTACTAACTCCCTTCACACTGTGTCCTATAAATATAAATCAGCCCAAAATGAAATAAAGGAACACATATTGGCTATGGATAATCTGGTAAATGTAAATATAATGAGGAGCGGTTTGACTCTTTAGTTAAATATCAATGTGAGTGTCAGCGTTCAATACCAGCTTCTTCATAGTCGGTTTGTGCTGATAATATTATTACACCATCAAAACTCTATGACAGTGCCATAGTAAAGGATATTAAAATAATAAATAACTCAAATATTAACAAAAATAAAATAATAGTGTATAGCGATGACATGGGACAAAATCTAGGCATAACTTAAAGTAACTCTTTAAAGGGAAAAAAAGTTACAAATTGCTGCATACCTAAAATTATTGTTACAAAATTTTTCCCAAATAATACAATAATAGTTTTTGTTGGTAGAAAAGGCAGCTTAAACAACAAATAATGTCAATTTAATTAAAAATAAAGGCATAAATATCTTACCTTGGTCAAGTATGTATCAAATTTGGTTTTTGGAATCAAATATAATAGAATAGAATAATTTTTTATTCAATATAGATTACATATGTAATTCTTATTGAAAGTAATTTTTTATTTTACTTTACCACTCGTTTGGGAAAAACCCTTTGGCCTGGAAAGAACCAGCAGGAAACCTTTCCTATTCTCCTCTGGAACGCTTTACCCGCTGATGTCAAAGAAGTTACGAATAAGCTTTTGTTTAAAATATTGGTGCAACGTTATTTAGAGGTAAACAACAATTAATTGCCTTCCCCGTTTTATATATATATTTGTGTATGTGTGTGTGTGTATATATTTACATATGTGTGTTTTTCATGTAAACTGTATTTATATAATGCAATTAGGTAGTTTTTTTTATTGTGTAATCTATTTATTATAGCTGAACTGTTTTGATTTATAACTTATGTTTTATTATTGTCCTTAACTTGCACCTGCCAACATCTTTATTTATTCCATTTTTCGTCGGGTTGACTGGTAGAGAATGCCATAGGGCATTAAGTCCACCGTTTGTAACCCCTAGTTGGTGTGTTGCAAAAAGGATAAATAAATAAAAAAACTTCTTTTTTTTTTAAATAAATTTTACAATATAAATGATTACGAACTATTTACAAAATTTATTTTAGAAACTGCTTGGAAGCGACCACCTCATTCGCAAGGGTTATTGTCAACCATGTATTCATTTATACTGTAATAGCCCTTTTTATACAGATTCAGCTTAAAAAAAACATTTAAACCTGGTAATATAGAGAGACCATGTTGTAATAACGTATACATTGCTCCAAGAATGAATTACTAAATCTGTAAAGTCGAGTAACTGATACCACTAGCTTGCGTTTGTTCCTAGTCTTTACAGAATGTATATCACTTTTTTTACTAAATCTCCCTTTTTTGTGAACATACAATAAATGTTCGTAAATACACCGAGAGGCCAAAGTTAATATATTTATTTGCTTAAATTTATCTCTAAGAGACTCTCTCGGGTTTAGATTGAAAATAGCTCTAGTGGCCCTCTTCTGTAAAACAAAAATAGTTTCTGAATCAGCCGCACTTCCCCATAGCAAAATCCCATAAAACATTATGCTATGGAAATAACTGAAATAAACCAATCTAGCTGTCTCGGCACTAGTGAGACCTTTAATCTTTTTTTTTATAGGACAAGGGTGACAAACGAGCACACAGTCCACCTGATGGTAAGTGGTTGCTGCGGCTCATAGACATCTACATCTATCCTCTATTCCAAATCAAAATGTAGATGCGTTGTCACCCGTGAGGACTAAGATGGAATGCCTCATTTCCAGTAAAAAGGGCCTCCGGCCACCTGCACTCACAAAGCGAAACGCAGAGGTAAACCTCTACTTCACGCTGGTTTTCTGTGAGGTCGTGGTACCACCCCGGTTCGAGCCGGCCCATCCGTGCGACAGCAAAAGCTACCGCGTGGCTCTACCACTATATAAAATTAAAAATAATTTTAAATCATAGTCTGCAGAACTTAGTCTGCTTGCTAATTTGGATATATGGTGGCCCCACTGAAGCTTTGCGTCGAGAGTGATGCCAAGAAAACAGTGGATACAACAGAGCTCAGTTCCTCCACATTTAAAAACACATTGGTATTCAGATTTTTAACATTCGTTCTTGTAAATTTAATACAATTAGTTTTATCTCCGTTTAAATTTACATTATTAACGTTAAACGAATGCATTAATTTTGATATAGCATTATTCACTTCGTCACATTTCAAGTTTAAAAATCCAGGAAGTATCATCAGCAAATAATACTATATCATGATTATCCTCTACAAGAGAAGGCAAGTCATTAATATACACTAGAAAGAGGAATAGGCCGAGAATTGAGCCCTGAGGGACACCCATTAGTACAGGTGACCCGGAAGAACTTTTACCATTGATAATAACATTTTGCATTCTATTACTTAAATATGAAATTATAAGTTTAAGCGGTGTGTTCTTAACACTATAGTACTGTAGCTTCCTGATTAATGTCTCATGGTGAACGCAGTCGAAGGCCTTGGAAAGGTCACAAAATATACCCAAAGCATCCTCTGAATTCTCCCATGCACAAAAAATATGTTTAATAAGCTCAACTCCAGCGTCAGTTGTCGAGCGACCCCTTGTCAAACCGAATTAATTTCTATGTAGCAATTTATTAATATTAAAGAAACTTAACATCTGATCTAAAATTATTTTTTCCTAAAAATTTTACTAAATGTTCCTAAAACAGAAGTTGATCTAAAATTGGCGGGGTCTAATGTACTACCAGATTTAAATAAAGGTATAATCTTACTATGTTTCATTTAACCAGGAAACACACCAGATTCGACGCTTGTACTAAATATAGTGGCTAGATAGGGTGCTATTATATCTATTATAGAAAAAAATAACTTTAACGGAAATACCCCATAAGTCTACCGTTTTCTTAACATCAATAGATTTAAAATATTTAACGACATCTATTGGCAATACTCTATGGAATATAAAAGTATTTGAACAAGCCTTTACATTTTGTTTAAGCAATGATTCGGCGACAGTAGGAGAAGAATTTGATGATTTTGTTGTCAACAAAGGAACATCAGTAAAATTTATCTCGAAAGCCATAACAACTTCTTGATCAGATCGCGTAAATAATTGTTAATATTCAGTTGAAAATCCGAGTTGCGCGGTTTTGAACTTGCCCGTTGCATAGTTTGGGCTCAGTATGTTAGTTATGATGAGACCTTACCTCAGGACTTGATAGCGTGACTTGAAAGTGTACTTTGAAAACCGCTAGTTATTTATTAAAGCTAAAGTTTTTATTAAAGCTTAACCATCAGGCAGACTGTGTGGTCCTTTGTCACCCTAATTCTATAATTGGGTGCATTGTTTTCTTTGTAGCATAAATAGAAAAAAAGAATCAGTTTGACTTTAAAACAGAATACGTACCATTTGTTAAATACGATATTCGAAGGTCAAGTGGGATTCTAGACTGATACAATATATTATTTGTCGTAGATAAACTAGCTGTGGGTTCTTTTAGAATTCTAAATCTGGCCAATTTATCAGTCAGATACGAAATATGCTGGACAATGGGAAACCATTTCTATATATTATAAATGATCAAGGCATTTCGCCGATAACACCCATAGCTCAGGAATGTACCAGCTAAAGCTAAGCGTTTGACTACGATACTGAGAATCTTCGAATTCTGCATTGAGGTGCACCCATGAACAAATTCAGAGGAACAAAAAAGAAGTGAGTTTAAAACAAAATATCATGGATATTTTTGGCAGTTAAGATTTTGCTTAATATTCGTTATTTAAAATTGAAAATCTAACTAACAAAATGAGAAAAACCAACACAAACAACTAAAAAAAAATTAGAGTTAAGATCTATTTTTTCATAAATGCTTAAGAAATGATATAACGGGCTAGATTAAGTAATTAATGTTGCCCTTCTAGCTTTTTGAACTGCCTCCACTTTCCTTGGCATACTCCTAATCAAGTTATCATTTAAACCTTGAGAGCTTGCATTCTATTATTTCTTTAATGCATTTTAAGATCTCTCAAATTAGCGAGGACAAGATTTCCTTTTTTAAATTGTCTACCAAGCATATCCCATATATCTCTGCTCTAAGGGGTTCAAATCGTGTGCGTGCGCTAGCCCACCCATAGCATTAGTTTCAACGTCTTGAAGGTATAAGAAGGTAGGGTATTTGACAACTACAGCTGCAGTATTGGGTCTTGCAAAGAGGCAAATATCACTACAATTATTTTCTAGATCTCAGTTACATTTATTTCTGCTGTTAGTGACCTATTCTCAATGACTCGGAGTTCCGTATACGCCCATACGTTCCCACAACCGGCCATTCACCATTGTACTGAGCGTACTTTTCTCCCCGCCTACTTTTTTTATAGGATAAGGGTGACAAACGAGCACACAGTCCACCTGATGGTAAGTGGTTGCTGTAGCCCATAGACATCTACATCTATGCTCTATTACAAATCAAAATGCAGATGCGTTGTCAGCCGTGAGGACTAAGATGGAATGGAAGATGAAATGGAATCCTAAGAGTTTCGTATACTCTCCGGTCTACTGATACCTTTTGATAACTCGGTGTACCACAGATTTTTTATCTCTTGACTCTTACTTTATACTATTGACAGTGGTAGAGCCACGTGGCGGCTTTTGCTGTCGCACGGATGGGCCGGCTCGAACCGAGGTGGTACCACGACCTCACAGAATACCAGCGTGAAGTAGAGATTTACCTTTGCGTTTCGCTTGGTGAGAGCAGGTGGCCCGAAGCCCTTTTTACTGGAAATGAGGCATTCCATCTTAGTCCTTACGGGTGGCAACGCATCTGCATTTTGATTTTTGGTAGAGGATAGATGTAGATGTCTATGGGCCGCAGCAGCCACTTGCCATCGGGTGGACTGTGTGCTCGTTTGTCACCCTTATCCTATAAAAAAAATACTCGTAATATTTGGGCCACATGTTTGTAGATGTGCCCAGTTTCAATTAAAGTAATAGCCCTAGCAACTTGAGTAGTATTAAAGTCTGGCATTTAACGCGATAAACACGGCGGTCAAGATAAAAAAAATGTTATTACAATCCGTTAGTACGATTCCCATTGGGTTTAACTAGTGAACTAGTTTACTCTACTACCCTAGTGCTGCGTTACGTTACGTTACGTTAAGTGGCACTTTTTTCGAAGCTTTCTAGCTTCCCGGGAATTTTTGTACTCTGTATGCTAGTTGTTTCGTATGTTAAGCATCAAAGACGTAAGTTTGATTGGCTGCCCACTACTGTGCGATTTACCAGAATCCTTGTGACTTACACGACAACCCCGTAAAATGTGCTATTATCAACAGTATATTATTTTCATACCAACATGCCTGTTGGTATTTTACACACCATTTCACTCTTATTATGTATATCTCTCTCTTTGTTTGCTGAAACTTGTGATCCATAGACGCTCCTTAGAATTATACAAATATTGTAGTAATAACATTAAAACTATCAGTTTATTATACGCGACCTTCATTGAAAACAGTCGCACTATTGATTCTCCAACTAATAACATACAATGCTTAAGAAGTCTTCAAATAAAAACCTTGCTTCTTCATAAAAGGCCGGCATCGCAAAAGTGCCATTCTCTTGTGTCGCAGATAGATATTCACGGGCGGCGGCGATTGCTTATTATCCGGTAGACCCTACTATAAATTAAAATAAAACCGATCGTTATTAAAAATTTCGCCGTAACGGTTCAGTTGGAATTTATATCGTCAAACTGTACGAATTTCTTGTACCGTGGATCTCGTATGATCACAGTATTGTAATATGTATTACTATTAAATCTTAAAATCTACAAAACTCTGTTACAACTACATATTTCGTATTATAGGTAGTGTCACGCTATAATTCCCAGAACCCAAGAGCATACAGCTACTCATTCACGTTTAGGCCAAAATATAGGTTTAGGTGCATAATTATGAAAGGGTTGATTGGTGGCTAGGGCGTTGCATATACAATCACAAACCTAATCTACAGCATGTTACAAAAGTTTGAAAATTTCATTTTTGTACTCTCCCACATCCAGAACTGCCAGATGTCTCACATTGCACTTAATGATTCGCCTGCTAATGCGTGAATCTTCCCTAGCAGAGGGGCCTCTATCCGTTGTAGACTTCGCGAAGCTAGAGAAGAAATTTAAATAGAAAAAGTTCTACTAATAATGTCCCCCAGCCCGAATTCCGGTTACAGCGGCCTGTCTCCGCGGTAACTAACCAGAACCGAACGACTAACCACTGAATTATAGAGCGCAAATGTGTGCACAGGCATAGGTGAGCTCTCTATTCTCTCACTGTCATAGTTCGATAAAATGGCAATCCGACACGACCTGAAAAAGATAAGATGAAGGGCCAACAGCAGAGTTAACGTGCTTTCCGAGGCACGGTAGTGAGACACCGCCAAATTTCTGATCAATTCTTAACAAAAAAAACAATAACTGATTTTGGCCTCACCTGGGTTAGTAACCCGAAACTCCATGATCAGTAGTCGCACTTACAACCTCAAAAGTTAAACCAACGAAAAAGTCTTATATCAAATGTATAGCTAGTAGAGACTCAATATAGAAAACATTGTTTTTACGGAGTTTATCGCGTGTATTATATTAACTTATTTTAATTTATGCGATAAAATCCGCATAAACTATTTTTATTTAAATTTGTAACATTCGCATAAATATAAGATATTGTTACAAAAAATATTGCTCTGAATATTATCATTAGGCGACTGAAGTATATTTGTACACTCAAAGTCATAATTAACTGTTGTCTGGGCCTTTGTTTGCAAAAAGCCTTCCTTCTGCGTTAAGTGACATAATCACGTTTTTTCTTTGTTTCTTGTATCGAATAACCTTTACTTATTTGTTAATGAAAATTCATCACATTTAAAACCGTTCGCAATTTACGTTGATTATAGTTAAAAAATATTAAACGTCATACTCCCTTCGTAAGAGAATCTACTATCACATATTATAAATCTAGTGGCTGCCACCAGAGGAGATAAAGGGCAATAAAACAAGAGATGGACAACAACTCAAAACAAAAAACTGCGTTTACCAACCCACCTCTCAAGCGTAGTAACTATGTCAAATATAGAAGATAATAGCAATTAGATAATCTATGGGCCTTCACTATGGATTGCAGTCATAGAATAAAAAAGCACCACAAAAATTGATATTATTACATAATCAAAGGATATATTTATGTACTATCACTCAGGAACGTTTTTTCGACATCCCAATGATAAGTCCCCTGTAATATTTTGTAAGGATAGTGGATACTTTTTATTTTAATTTCAGAAATCTTAAAACTATTAAAAATGATAATTGCTAAAAGTATATATAAAAAATATATTATATGTCTATGTATATGTAGTATTGATAAATATATTCAGAATCGGGAAGCAACGGTAAGGATAACAACACTATGTTAATCCCACTAGAGCTTAAATTTCGTCAAATCTTAAAGCTACAAACGAGTTAATGTCTAATTAATAGTAAGTTACGTAACGTGGTAGAACCATGCTACAGCTATGTTAATAGTATAGTTCTAGCACCAATGGGTCGGCTTGACCGGGGAAGGACCACGTTCTCACAGAATACTAACGTAAAATAACAGCCTAATGCTTCTGCGTTTCGTATGGTGAGTGTAGAGAACCGGAGACCCATTTTAGAGGAAAAGAGGCATGCTATCTTAGCCTTCACGGCTGACAGCTTACTGCATTTTAATTCGCAAACGAAGATAGATGTAGATGTCTATGAGCTAAAACAACCACTTACATCAGGTGGATTGTGTGCTCGTTTATCACAAAAGAAAAAATGGACTTCTATATTGTAACTCATAGCTAGCTGCAACCACCAGGAAACTAAGTAAATGCGAAGCTGCGGTCTGGTATGTAGGGTAAAGGGCAGTAAAATCCAGCTTGGTCCTCGGAGATAACACATCATGTTGTTATATTCAGTTGGTTATAGGCGTTCGCCTTCCTGAGGACTAAGATGAAATACTTCAGCCTATAACTAATGCTGCCACTCTTACATTTATTAATTAACACACGCATCGTAAATGGATATAGGTGGAATAACGACCTGGTTTGGAGTCGATGGATACAGGCGATGATAGAAAAAGGAACGATCAGAATTATAATTTGCGACAATCTTCGTTGAAAACCTATGTTCAGCAATGGAACTTACTTGCAATAATGGTGATAATGATAAAGATGAATCTAATACATTAAGCAACAAGCTTCAATTAAAATGACTATAGTGCATTTCTAATGCATCCATTTTAAGTAAAAGCGTAAAAAGCTGCAATAAAAGCTGTAATAAAAGAAATAGTGTAGTTAAAGTAAGCAACGGTTGGGGAATATTCTATACACTCAACTAAATGACCGTTCTGCGTTAAAATGATCTGAAATCTGCTGAATGAGGCTTCTTTTCCCAGTTGCACAATTGCTGTAACATTACATGTATTGCACCAATACGTAACATAGTACACTACCAAAATAGTTTTTTAAAGAACCCATGAGTCAGAACTATTACTCTGTATTAAAACTTCTAATTGTAGTCGACTTTGCTTTGTTTACTATATAGATACGAGATATAATGGCTCAAAAAACCAAAAGGGAATTTAACACGCTTTAATTAGCTTTACATCTATCTATCTACCTATCTCTGTAACGGAATCTTTTAATTTAATTTTCACAAAATTGTAGACGGCTAATTGACTTGACAATTTGCTCTCGTATCAATAAAAATACAATAATTAAAATAAGTTCATCCTAGAATCCTGATCGGGATCACCAGGATAGTTCTCACACAAATCATCAGAGCTCATGATCAATGAGCGTTTTTCTTAAATTTTGATATTATTTCCTATCGATTTGGCATGCATCTTATTCCTGGTTTATTAAGAGAAAATCGCCTAAACCAGATGGTTGGTAAACCTTATGGTAAGAATACACAGCAATAAGACAATCTATGTGTGAGTTCTATGGTCGACTGTAAAATTGCGATGGTTTTGTAATAAAGAAGATGGTTTATAAAACTTTACTTTCAATACTTTAAACAACAAATAAGTAAAAATATGAAGGGACCCGATCATAGAAACGGGAGCATCTCCATACATATATGATCCCTGGTGTAATATAATAAAAATATTTTAATTTTAATAATAACAATATTTATGAACAACTCACCAGTGAAATTTCGTAGTGATTTAACAATTTTGGAGATGATATAATGTGGATAGAAGTAAGAGTACGCTTACGTAAATTCTTCCAAAAGATTTTAGTTTTAAATTTGAAATGAATTCCTTACTAAAAATGCCAGACAAAGCGACTCGCTTTGCTGAAATTCAGCAGGGAACTAACTCTCGTATTTTTAATACATTTAGTGTCGATGTGTATTAAGATCTATTCATCTATCCGTTACAGCCTATAAACATCCATCTCAGAATATCATTAATACCACCCTCTATATTGCCTCATAAAGGGAATCATGCCATAACTGCCAAGGTTGCATAAAAAGGGTTATTATAACATTAAGGAATTTATAGGCGAGATTAACCCCTTAGAATGAGATGATCTCTACCAAGCTATTTTTAGTTTGTTTTGTGTTGTTAATCGTGTAACTTATGGGAATGTAAGCAATTTTTTTTAAAGACCCCCTTTATTTCTTTTGTTTCTTTCCAGGTTTCTTCCGAACCTGTAGTAAATTTAACAAAAAAGTCCTTTCAATAAGTATTATTGATAATCTATAATGTGTAAAATGTTTCTAAGTCTGTTGGTTTTTTTATCTTATCTGGAGACGTTATCAAGATAATGCTGCTACCAATTTCCTGTTTCAGTTCCTTTATGTTGCCTTTTACAACACAACGGTATATGAGGATTTCAATTGCATATATTTATGTTAAATTTATTTTTATTAGATTATAGCTTTTCAATACGCTAAAGTATATTTATTTATTCTTTATTGCATCCCTATTACAAAAGAACACAAAGGGCGGACTTAATTAACCATTCTTTACCAGTTTACCAATTTAGTGGAGAGTAATAAACATAATCTTACATTAAAATTCAGAAAACGATTATCTTACCTTTCTATAAATTTTTCTGATTAACTATAAGAGAAAGGAGTTAAGGCGAAAGAGTTTTTAATTACAAAAAATACTTCACAAAAGTTTGAAAATAATGAATGTTAAATAGGATGTTGGCTTTCTTTTAGACACTGGTAATTATCTGCCGACTACAAAAAGGAGACGGTACTCAATTCGACTATCATGTTTTTTGTTTTTTTTTATAGGAGAGGGGGCAAACGAGCATGCGGCTCACGTGATGGTAAGTGACTACCGCCGCCCATAAACAACTGCAACACCAGGGAGGGAATTGGAGATGAGTTGCCGGCCTTTTTCTATGTGTTACCTCAATGTTTTACTGGGTGAACCGATTTTGATGATTCTTTTTTACTTTAAAGCTGGTACTTCACATGTGGTTCCATATGAATTTGATCAAGGTCAGACAAATAGTTGACCAATAGTTTAGACCAATAGCACACCTTTATATGATTGGATAAATTAACAAAAATTAATTCAATTATTATTAATAGTTTCTGCTTGATATTTGCATTAAACCACTAAACATCGTGGTGCCAAAACAAAATACAAGCGGATCATTATAATTTAATCTCTTTGCAGATAATTAATTTCAATATAGAAGAAGATTAAAAAGATGTTAAAGAGAGAACACAGAAGGTTAATAGCATAATAATTAGCTCTACATCCTAACATGTTGTACGTATCAATAATATCTTTATAATGTTTATACTCGTATGGTATTCAGCCAACTTATTTATGCAAATACAAATGGGACAAATCCTCTTATATTCGGCCAGTACATTCACAGAAAAAAAAGAAAATAGTAGCTGCTTTTATTTCCCTACGTTGTCAGTAAAAATCATCTAAAGAATCATTCCCTTTATTTTCGCCGGGTGTAAGCTGCACTTGTAACTACTTAGGAACACGTTGACATACTTTCGTCAGGCGTTTTTGCTGTGTATCCAGTTTGAAGGATGCCTTTACACTATAGTATATAAAGTATATAGATGTAGTTTGACAGTTTTTTTTCCACAAAACTGCCCCTTAATAAATTCATGTAGTGGGGACGGTAGAGAAACCGTCGCCATATCTTATCCTGTAGGTATCTTAAGAGGCAACCTAAAGAAAGGTATAATCGACATTGTGGCTTTCGAAAGGTGGCATATACTACACATATTTTCATGCTATTTGCTAAAAATCTGCATACCATACAAACGTGATACTAGATAGATAGATTACGATTAATATACAATACGAAGATGCTCCCGTTTCTATGATCGGGCCCCTTCATATTTTAACTTATTTGTTGTTAAAATATCTCAAGTAAACTTTTATAAACCATCGTCTTAATTACAAAACCATCGCAATTTTACAGTCAACCATAGAACTCATATATAGATTGTCTTATTGCTGTTGACTCTTACCATAAAGTTTACAAACCATCTGGTTTAGGTGATTTTCTCTAAATAAACCAGGAATAAGACGTATGCAAAATCGATAGGAAATAATATCAAAATTTAAAAAAAACGCTCACTGATCATGAGCTCTGATGATTTGAGAGAGAATTATCCTGGTGATCCCGATCAGGATACTAGGATAAACTTATTTTAATTTTTGTATTTTTATTGATGCGAGAGCAAATTTTCAAGTCAATCAACCGTCTACAATGTTTTGAAAATTACATTAAAAGATTCCGTTACAGAGATAGGTAGATAGACAGATAGATGTAAAGCTGATAAAAGCGTTTTAAAATCCCTTTTGGTTTTGAAAGCCATTATTTCTCGTATTTATATAGTAAACAATGCAAAGTCAACTAAGATTAGAAGTTTTAATACAGATTAATAGTTTTTAATTAAGCGTTCTTTAAAAAACTATTTTGGTAATGTACTAAGTTACGTATTGGTGCAATACATGTAATGTTACTGCAATGGTGCAACTGGGAAAAGAAGCCTCATTCAGCAGATTTCAGATCATTTGAACGCAGAACGGTCATTTAGCTGAGTGTATAGAATATTCCCCAACCGTTGCTTACTTTAAGTACACTATTTCTTTTATTAAAGCTTTTATTGCAGTTTTTTTCGCTTGTTTTTACGCTTTTACTTAAAATGGATGCATTAGAAATGCACTTTAGTCATTTTAATCGAAGCTTGTTGCTTAATGTTGTAGTGTTATACTACTTACATTTCATTGTACACTAATTCTTCATTCTGTTTTGATATTCTGCATTCATGTTTTGCATCACTTTATACTATTTTTTTCATTCTGTTTTTGATTTTCTGCATTTATATTTTGCATCACCTTTATTTCTATAGGATCCTGTAACGTTTTTACACAATAACATATCATTTTACTTCGTATTTTCACACTATTTATCACTTTTAAAATAGCTGTCAATGAAGTCTTACCTTTTATGGTCTTTTATTGAATTCTCTGTAACTCTACAATTTCAGGCTTCATGCACGCAGCCGTGCATAAGTTTTTCCTATGTGAATCATATCTCAATTCATACTTAAATGTAATAATTTCTTAATAAAAGTCCAAAAACCAAAAATTGGTTTTTATGACTATTTATACCGTTGTCATGGCAATTTTTATTCAAATTCGTTACCGATATGATGTTTTATCTCGATATTTTCACATAAATACTCTTTTGCTCTAGGTCATTTACAATAAATTTCCTTTTAATTTAAATAATTTTTCCGTTCTCTCTAGAAAGATATAAAAGCCGAACAATCGGTGAAGAAATGGAGTCTTGCTTCAGTTCTCGTATCGGAAGCATCTTCTAAAGGCCTTATCCCGGGGCCGCTCAGCCCCGGGATCCTGCAAGCCTCTATCCTGCCTGAAGCCACTGGACTCTACGATCCGTTGCTCTGCCTGAAGTCGCCGGATCCTACAAAACGTTGCTCTGCCTGAAGTCGCCGAGATCCCACAAGTCTCTACTCTACCTGGAGTCGCCGGAACCTACAGACCTCTGTTCCGCCCGAAATCACCGGAACCTACAAACCTCTGTCCCGCCTGCAGTCACCGGATCCTGCAGGCCACTGCGCTGTCTGAAGTCGCTGAGGATCCTGCAAGCTCCTGTCTGGGCTGAAGTCGCCGATCCTGCAATCGCCGCATTCACCTGAGGTCGTCCCCTAGAGACGCCCACGCCTACCCACCTACGCCGTGCGTGCTCGTTCCAGGCGCTGAGAGCACGCTTGGGATCTTCGGACTCAGCTACGACATAAATCTTTTTTTTATTACCTTTTTTTAAAAAAAAATAATTTGTAAATCACATCATCCATCCTCACATTCATACTTCATTTTTGATATATAAAATTGTAAATACTCTTTTAAAAACTTAAATATATTATTGTCTTGGTCTATTTGGTTGTTTTGCTGATCGTAGGTTAGGTTCTTTCTTCTTTTAATTGTCGCTTCACGACAATGTTTTAGGTTCATTTTATCACTATTACCATTAATGCAAGTAGGTTCCATTGCTGAACATAGGTTTTTAACGAAGACTGCCGCAAGTTATAATTATGATCGTGCCTTTGTCTATCAACGCCTGTATCCATCGACTACAAACCAGGTCGTTATTCCACCTATACCAATTTACGATGCGCTTTACGATGATTAATTGCACGTATATATATATATATATATATATACTAATATAATAAAGCAGAAGAGTTTTTTTGTTTGTTTAAACGCGCTAATCTCTGGGACTGCCAGTCCGATCTGAAATTTTTTTTTGTATATTATAGCCAAATTCATGTGAAATAGTATAGGCTATCTAACATTAAGCTATATTACTCACCTAGCCATAAATATGAATATTTGTTAAGCAAGTCAGAAGAAAAAGCACTCCCGAAATTATTCATCCGCGTACGCTGGTGTTATCCTTGGGGATACGTAAATACAATGTTCTATAAAAATATAGAACTTTACTCCTTCTTAAAAAAAAGTCCGCGATACCATGAGCCTATTTCTTATACATAAGCCATAATTTAGTATTTTCTGACAAAAAATATTGAAAATTTAAAAGTAATTTATGAGCGCTATTATTTATTATCGTTTGTAAGGATAAATAGGCCATGCCGAAGCCTATTTATCCTTACAAACGAAAGTTACTTCATCATCAAGACAATTTTATGAAGATAAACTTTGTTGTTTATACCATGTTATTTGGACGCATAGTTTAAGAGAAAATGTAAGGCGCGCGAACGAAGCTTAAACCGTAGCAGTTATAAAATGCTTGAACTAGGTCATGTCGCGCACCTCGGACACGTGATGACGCGGGTGAAACCGCGGGGCACAGCTAGTATATATATATATATATATATATATATATATATATATATATATATATATATATATATATATATATATTACGTGACAGAGTCATGCTGCAGCTATATTAATAGAATAGATGTAGCACAAATGGGTCGGCTCGACCAGGTAAGGACCATGCTCTCATAGAATACCAACGTAAAATAGCAGCTTAATTCTGCTGTGTTTCGTACGGTAAGTGTAGAGAACTGGAGACCCTTTTTACTGGAAACGAGGCATTCTTAGTCCCCATGGGTGTCAACGCACCTGCATTTTGATTCGATTGATATAGATGTCTATGGGCCACAGCAACTACTTACCATCAGGTGGACTGTGTGCTCATTTGTCACCCTAATTCTATAAAAAAAACACTTGTACTGCCCTATATATACCCTTCAGACCGGACCGTAGCTTCGCATTCACTTTGTTTCCTGTTGGTAGCAGTTAGCTATGAGTTGCAATATTTATTTAGTACTTACCTTCAATTGGTCATTAACTCGTTTGTAGCTTTAAGATTTGAGGAAATTTAATCTCTAGTGTGATTATATTTACCGTTGCTCCCCGAATCTGAATATTTCTCACTACTCCGACACATAATAATTTTTGTATTTATATTTTCTAGAAATTATCACTTTTTAATAGATTTAAGACTTCTGAAATTAAAATTAAAATATCCACTATCCTTACAAAATATTATAAGGAGTTATCATTGGGATGTAGAAGAAAGGTCTTGAGTGGTAGTAGAAAAATTAATAAAATGTTTTTAAAAATTAATAAATAATATTTATTTATGTGCTAATTTAGCATTGACTAAGCAATATTATGAATGCTACATAAGCAATCTATAACTGCAATCCTTAGTGAAGGCCCATAGATTACCTAATTGCTATTATCTTCTGTATTTAACATAGTTGCTACGCTTGAGAAGTGGGTTGCCAAACGCAGTATTTTTTATATTTTAAGTTTTTATCAGGAATAAGCTGCTGCTCGTCTCATGTTTTATTGCCCTCTGTAGCCTCTGGTGGCAGCCACTGGATTTATAATATGGGGTAGTGGATTCTCTTACGAAGGGAGTATGACGTTTAATATGTTTTACCTATAATCAACGTAAACTGCGAACGATTTTTACTTTGATGAATTTTCATTAACAAATAAGTAAAGGTTACTCATTCAAGAAGTAAAGAATAAACGTGATTAAGTCACTTAACGCAGAAGGACGTCTTTTTGCAAACAAAGGCCCGGACAACAGTTAATTACGACTTCGAGTGTACATGTAAATATATTATATTTCAGTCGCCTAATGATAATATTCAGAGCAATGTTCTTTGTAATGATTTCTTATATTTACGCGAACATTACACATTTACATAGAACTAGTTTTTACAGATTTTATCGCGTATGTTAAAATAAGTTATTATAATATAGGCGATTAACTCCGTAAAAACAATGTTTTCTGTATTGAGCCTATACTAGTTATAGGTTAAATATTAGACTTCTTCGTTAGTTTACTTTAGAGGTTGTAAGTGTGACTACTGATCATGGAGATTTGAGTTCCAAACCCGGGACAGGCCAAAATCAATAATTGTTTTTTTTGTAAGAATTTATCAGAAATTTAGCGGTGTCTCATTTCCGTGTATCGGACAGCACTTTAAGCCTGCTGTTGGTCTCGTATCTTATCTTTCTCAGGTCGTGTCGGATTTCCATTTTATCGGACTATGAGAGTGAGAAAATAGAGAGCGAACCTGTGCTTGCGCACACACTTGTACTCTTTAATTCTGTCCCTTGCAAAATGGTTAGTCGTTCGGTCCAGGGTAGTTACCGTTGAGTCAGGCCGCTGTAACCGGAATGCAGGCTGGGGGATATTATTTGTAGTACTTTTTCTGTTTTAATTTCTTCTCTAGCTTACCGAAATCTTTAACGGATAAAGCTCTCTGTGATAGGGAAGATTCATCATAATCGCCTCGCTTAGCAGGCGAATCATTAAATGCAATATGAAACACCACGCAGTGTAAGACGTAGGACATAACAAAAATGAAATTGTCAATATTGTTACTTGTGTAAAATTATGTATTTTAGACTTGTGATTGTATATGCAACGCTCTAGCTTCCAATCAATCCTTTCATAATTATCCATCTAAACCTATATTTTGGCCTAAACGTGAATAAGTAGCTCTATGCTCTTGGATTCTGGGAATTAAAGCGTTACACTACGTATAAAACAATATATGTAGTTGTAACAGACTTTTGTAGATTTTAAGATTTGACAGTAATACATATTACAATATTGTGGTCATACAACATCCACGGTACAAGTAATTCGTTCAGTTTGAGAAAATGAATGAACTCTGTCACTTTGAGTTCGACAATCACGTTTGTATGGTATGCAGATTTTTAGCAAATAGCATAAAAATATGCGTAGAAAATGCCACCTCTGGAAAGCCACAATAAAGATTATACCTTTCTCTATGTTGCCCCTTACGATACCTACAGGATAAGATATGGCGACGGCTCCTCTACCGCCCCCACCACATGGATTTATTAGGGGCAGTTTTGTGGAAAAATCTGTCATACTACATCTATATACTTTATATACAGAAGTGTAAAGGCATCCTTCAAACTGGATACACAGCAAAAACGGCCGACAAAGTATGGAAACGTGTTCCTAAGTGATACAAGTGCTGTTAACACCCGGCGGAAATAAAGGGGATGATTCTTAAGACGATTTTTACTGACAACGTAGAGAAATAGCGAATCATTACAAAAAAAAATTATACTACTTACTTTTAGTACGTACTACTATTATTTATTCTGTGCTTTTAAATATTGTAATAAAAATCGGTTGTCTGTAAAGTCGGTTTACTGACGATAGTTGAACGTGACAACGTCATAAGAAATATTTAATATCGAAAGAATCATTATCTTCTTTGTCGCTCGTAACGCGCTCTCGCTTGCACTTTAAATGGAACGCCTAGGTAACACCGCATGAGTCATGTTTTTTCGCGCGTGCCGCCAGCTTCATCGATTTATAAGACGTTGTCACGTCAAAAAATTGCTCTGAATATTATCATTAGGCGACTGAAGTATATTTATGTGTACACTTGAAGTCATACTTAAATGTTGTCTGGGCCTTTGTTTACAAAAAGCCGTCCTTCTGCGTTAAGTGACTTAATCACGTTTTTTCTTTACTTCTTGTGTTGAATAACCTTTACTTATTTCTTAATGAAAATTAATAACAGTAAAAATCGTTGGCAATTAACCGTAATCATAGGTAAACCATAATAAACATCATACTCCCTTCGTAAGAGAATCCACCATCCTATATTATAAATCCAGTGGCTGGTGCCAGAGGCGACAGAGGGCAATAAAACATGAGATGGGCAGCAGCGTATTCCTGATTAAAACTCAAAATAAAAAAATGCTGTGTTTGGCAACTCACTTCTCAAGCGTACCAACTATGTCAAATAATATAGAAGATAATAGCAATGAGGTAATCTATGAGCCTTCACTATGGATTGCAGTTATAGATTGCTTATGTGGCATTATTTATATTGCTTAATCAATGATAAATTAGCACATAAATTTGATATTATTAATTAAAGGCTATTTTTATGTATTACCACTTAAGAACCTTTCTTCTACATCCCAATGATATGTCCCCTTAATCCTTTTGTAAGGATAGTGGATACCTTTTATTTTAATTTAAGAAGTCTTAAAACTATTAAAAAGTGATAATTTCTAGAAAATATAAAAAAAAAATTTATTACATGTCGGAGTATTGAGAAATATTCAGATTCGCGGTAAGGATTATCACACTAGAGATTAAATTTCCTCAAATCTTAAAGCTACAAACGAGTTAATGACCAATTGATGGTAAGTACTAAATAAATATTGTAACTCATAGCTAACTGCTACCAACAGGAAACAAAGTGAATACGGTCCTGTCTGAAGGGTATATATAGGGGCAGTACAAGTATTTTTTTTATAGAATTAGGGTGACAAAAGAGCACACAGTTCACCTGATGGTAAGTTGTTGCTGTGGCCCATAGAAATTGTAGTGTTTGTATCTATTTAATAGATTCAATACACTGTCTCATATACACAAGTAGTGGGGGGTAGCACGTTACTCGGTGGTTGCACTGAGTTGCGGCGGGCAGTTGCGTTGTGGAGCGCACCGAGGTAGGACGTGTACCAAGAGAGACTTGGTGTGATTAGTGAGCCAGTGTTACGTATTGTGCATATTATACTATATAAGTTCTACAAGTGGCGACGAGGACAAAAACGGTAAGTAAAAAAAAAATACTAACCCATTGTTTTCTAAAAACAACATTGATTTTATATTACTTAAAATGAGCTAAATACATAGTGTACAGTCAATGGTAAATATTTCATAAATAAACATAAAGTAAGACTAAACAGTTATGTAGAACTAAAGACCCTTTTTAATATTTTCTACCAAAAAATAGTGAACGAATAAAATATTCAATTTTACTAACAATTTCTTCTGGCTTGTACAACTTTAGAATCATTTATTCATTAAGTATAAATTAAAGCTGAGCTATGTAATTTTGCTTATTTAAGACTAAAATGGAAGGATTTATTATATATGAACTTGTAAAAAAAATACTATTTAATTTGTGCCGAATTATAAACCATATTTTGAGTCTGTGAATTAAAATAATAGGGTACTTAGATCAAAAAAAAACATAATACAATCACCTCACTCATTTAGTTTCCATTAAATTGGAAATATTGGTTTCCATTAAATTGGAATTATTGGTTTCCATTAAATTAGAGATATTGGTTTCCATTAAATTGGAGATATTGGTTTCCATTAAATTGGAGATATTGGTTTCCATTAAATTGGAGATATTGGTTTCCATTAAATTGGAGATATTGGATTCAATTAAATTGAAGATATTGGTTTCCATTAAATTGAAGATATTGGTTTCCATTAAATTGGGGATATTGGTTTCCATTAAATTGGGGATATTGGTTTCCATTAAATTGGAGATAAAATGCTTTAAACTGCATTTATTTTCAGGTTGCCAAGGATTCGAAATGTCAAATTTATTACCGTCACCGGAAAAATTAGAGCTCGAGGGAGACAGCACGTCAGTAGGCTTGCGATGGGAGAAATGATAAAGGTCTTTAAAGATTTATCTCGAAGCAGCCGATATACAATGCCAATAAAAAAGAGAGCAACTTTGTTATTGTTAGGCGGAACCGGGCTTCAGGATATATTTTACAACTTGCCAGATACCAGTGCAGTGCAGGAGGGAGTAGATAATTTTCAATTAGCCATAAAAAAGTTCGATAACTATTTTCTCCCTAAACAAAATAAAACTTATGAGAGACATACTTTTCGTTCGATAAACAAGAAGACGGTGAAAATTTTGAAAGGTTTCTTTTAAAATGAGAGATCAAGCTAAAAAATGCAAATTTAATAAGCCTGATGACTACATTATCGATCAAATAATAGAAAGATGTGCATCGGTAGAGCTCAGGAAAAAGATTTTAACAATGGGGGATGATGTGACATTAGACAAGGTCGTTATAAAAGCAAAAACATTAGAGGCAGTAAATCATCAATTAGAAAGCTATGAACGGAAAGAAAAGACCAGCGAGATAAATTCAGTCACAAGTAAGAGCAAGGATACTTCGAAATGGTAAAAACTGAAATGAGGTCAGGAAATTTTAAGTGTGGAAGATGCGGAAAAGCAATGCACAATATTCAGACCCAAAATGTCCAGCCAAAGAAAAAATGTCACGGGTGTGGAAAAGTGGGACACTATCAAAAATGTTGTAAAACAAAGTTAAATAGATTTAAAAGGAAAATAGAACATGAGCAAGAGGAAGACATAAGAAATAATAGAAATAAAAAGCCCCGTAAGGACTCTTCAGTCAATACTTTAGAAGACGATGATTCTCAGTATATCTTTAATGTAAATGACGATGCAACCATAAAGTGTGATATAGGTGGCGTCGAGCTTCGAATGCTCATCGATTCAGGGTGTAAATCAAATTTAATAACTGATAAAGCATGGGAATATTTGAAAATACATAAAGTTAGTTGTAAAAATCAAACTAAGAAACCAAAAAAAATATTACTAGCATATGGCAGTAGTATACCTTTAGATGTAAAAGGTTCGTTCGAAACAGAAATTAAAACGAATGGAAAAACTGACCCCTGCTCTATTTATGCCATAAAAAACGGATCCAGGAATTTGTTAGGAAAGGATTCAGCGATACGATTAGGAGTGTTAAAAGTAGGCGTTGGCATTAACCACATTGATCAGGAACTAAGCAAGCCGTTTCCAAAGTTTAAAGGTATTTAAGTGGAGATTCAATAAATAAATCCATAAAACCGGTAATACAGCCCTATGGTAGAATACCTATTCCTATTGAGGAAAATATAAAAAGGAAGATAAAGGAGTTATTAGATGCGGATATTATTGAACAAGTAGATGAACCATCTTTATGAGTATCGCCTATTGTACCAATATTAAAAGATAATGGAGATATACGTCTCTGTGTCGACATGAGGCGAGCTAATACAGCAATTCTCAGAGAAAATCACCCATTGCCTAGTATGGACCACTTGCACTTTCAATAAGAAAAGCAAAGTATTTTTCCAAACTAGATATGAAAAATGCTTTCCATCAAGTTGAGCTGCATCCAGATATTTAACGACTTTTGTAACTTCTAGTGGACTTTACAGATATAAAAGACTTATGTTTGGAGTTTCATGTGCACCACAACTGTTCCAAAAAATCTTAGAAAAAATGATACGTAATCAAATGTGAAGGGGTAATTAATTTCATTGACGATATTTTAATATGGGGCAGCAGTGGAGAAGAACATGATTTGCGACTATCAAAAGTATTTGGTGTTTTAAATGAAAATAATGTCCTGCTCAATAAAAATAAATGCTTATATAAAGTGCAAAAGGTCAAATTTCTAGGACACGAATTAACACCAGAAGGGGTAACACCTCTACCTAAATATATCAAAAGCATAACTGAATTTAGAGTACCAAACACAATTGACGAGTTACAAAGTTTCTTGGATTAGTAAATTACATAAATACATGGATTCCTAAACTAGCTACAATTAATGAACGTTAAGAGAATACTTAGGATGAAATTAGGAAGAAGGCTAGCATAGAAAAATACTGGACAGAGAAACAGGACCATGCGTTTAAGTATCTCAAAGAGAAATTAACAAAAATAGAAACATTAGGATATTATGACGTCAAAGACAGGACTCAAGTTATAGCGGATGCAAGCCTGTAGGATTAGAAGCTGTTTTGGTACAAACTGATGAAAGGGGCCCCAGAATCATTGGCTATGGGAATCGGACATTAACAGATTGTGAACGAAAATACAGGCCAAACAGAGAAGGAAGCCCTTGCTCTTGTTTGGGCTATTGAGCATTTTAACACGTTTCTTTTTGGAAAGAATTAGATTTAATTACTGACCATAAGCCATTGGAATTCCTATTTAGTCCCAAGTCAAAGCCGTGTGCTCACGTTAAAAGATGGGTTTTGAAATTACAGGCCTATAGATATAAGATAAAATATAAGCCAGGAAATACAAACATTGCAGATCCACTATCACGACTATGCAAAGAAACAATGTACAACCTATACGGGACGACCATATATGTCAAATAGCAAAACCGCATGCTATTTCTATGCGAGATATAATTTTACAATCTGGAAGTGACTTAGGAATAACAAACGTAAAAAATGGTCTCTATAAAAATCAGTGGGACGAGTCAGTCAAAACCTTTAAAATTTTTGAAGATGAACTTTGTTTTTATGACAACATCCTCTTGAGAGGAAATAGAATTGTAATTCCAAATAAATTAAGAAAACAATTATTAGTAGCAGCCCACGAAGGTCACCCTGGAATCGTGTCTATGAAGAAACGATTAAGAGCTAAAGTCTGGTGGCCAAAGATTGATAAAGATGTCGAAATGCTGGTCAAGAGTTGCAAAGGGTGCACTCTTGTGGGACTGCCAAATCTACCTGTACCCATGAAATGGCGGGAACTTCCAGCAGAACCGTGGGTTGACATCGCGATGGATTTATTGGGACCACTACCAACTAACGATTATCTTTTGGTAGTAATTGACTATTACAGCCGTTACAAAGAAATCAAGATAACTAAAACCATCAACAGTGCACAAATTATAAAATATCTAAAAGAGATATTTATTCGCCTTGGTTACCCAGTTTTGATTAGTACGGATAATGGGCGGCAATTTATAAGTGAAGAATTTAAAACTTCTGTGCTGAGTGTGATATTAAACTGTTAAGTTCAATACCGTATTGGCCCCAGATGAATGAAGCAGTAGAGCGCCAAAATCTTGACATATTAAAACGACTTAGAATCAGTCCACTTGAAAAAAAAGATTTGAAGGAGACACTGTATGAATATCTGATGATGTATAACTCTACTCCACATTCAGTGACAGGGAAATCACCATCGGAACTTTTCTTTAATCGTCAAAATAGAGATAAAATACCTATGTTAAAAAATATGAATAGCAAAGAAGACTATTCAGAAATGAGGGATCGGGATAAACTACAAAAAGAAAAGGGTAAAGAATATGGAGACCGGAAGAGAAGAGCAAAAGATTCAGAATTTATAGAAGGAGATAAGGTTAATTTAAAAAACATGGAAAAAACAAACAAATTAACTGCAAATTTCAGTCCTAACCCCGCACGTTGTGGAAAAATCGGAAGGCGGTGATATCACTGTGAGAAATGAAGAGACAGGACAAAGATTACGGAGAAACGTTATACATTTAAAGAAAATAGAGGGAAGCTGGAACTCTATCCGTGACGAGACCACATCTTCGGGAGGTCTCAAAAGTGAAGATTATAACGACGCAAATTAAGTTTAATTACTTATTGATTTTGTATTGATTCGAGAAATAAGTTAAAGTTAATAAATAAAAAATTACTTCGGTTAAAAACTGTATTTCATTTGATTAAAATTAATTCATAAGGAAGGGATGTAGTGTTTGTATCTATTTAATAAATTCAATACACTGTCTCATATACACAAGTAGTGGGGGGTAGCACGTTACTCGGTGGTTGCACTGAGTTGCGGCGGGCAGTTGCGTTGTGGAGTGCACCGAGGTAGGACGTGTACCTAGAGAGACTTGGTGTGAAAGTGAGCCAGTGTTACGTATTGTGCATATTATACTATATAAGTTCTACAGACATC